>VCAZ01000205.1:176840-404340 GCA_005784505.1 Bagarius yarrelli
GTGTAGTAATGAGTTACCGGGCTGATGTTCAATGACGACAATGTATCCCATACTTAAAAATAAGACAGCAAGTTATAATGCTTTGTGATTCATAGATACCTAAAGGTGGAGTGTTTTATGAGCCGAACATATAGAATGAACCTGTACCATTAAAAACATGGAGTGACAGCTTAATCTATTCCCGTCATCTGCAGCAGAACACGTTGATGCATGCATAGCCTTATCACACACTGACATGATGCATGCAGCTCCACCCTAGGGAAACATCAACACAATCATTCACCTCCATTTGCATTCGGATTAACTTTTGACCTTTAGCCCTCAGGGCTGTGTGGCGGGTGAACGCATTTAAACCGGACTGTAGGTACAGCCTATGGTGAAAATGAGCGCACAGCGTGTGTGTGGAGGGGGGGGGGGCCCTATCACACGGGTGTTGAGTAAACACCCGAGCGAAGGCTGTTTTTTACTTTCATGAGCCTTCTGGAAAGCTCGGCTGCACACCAACTGAGCCTTTATGTGTGTGTTTCGAAGCTCGGCTGAGCCCACGGGGCAGCAACGCAAATCACAGGCTCAGGGAGCGTCTGGACAGGTCTGAATAAGATACGGCTCGTGTCTCTGAGACTGGCAGGACGAATGACTGAAAGTCTATTCAAGCCTGAGCTTGAAGAAAAACCTTTATAACCAAAAAAAAAACACCTGCCTCACCGCCAGTTCCTCACCGTCCTCCAAACACACAGCCAAGCTTTTTTTAATAAAACATCACACTGAAGCACAAATCAATAACAATAAAAATCAGCGCAAAGTCAAGGAAATGAAATAAAGTAACAGAGATTTAAAAAGTTTTTCATGTCTGTTGATAAATACTTGAACACGTCGCTGTAGACACAAACTGTCAGGATTATGTGAAAACCAAAAATGTTGATTATTATTATAGTAAAAAAATAAAAACGAAAAAAAAACAGGGTTTAAAGGAAATGAAAAAGAGAGAAATTGGACAAAAACATCTTAAAATAATATATGCTTCTATATGCTTTACTTCTCTTCTTTCTCCTTGTAAGTTTCTTTTCGTTCTTTCTTTCCTTTTTCTTTCTTTCTTTCTTTTTGTCTTTCTTTCTTTCTCTTTCCTTCCCTAACTTTCTTCCTTTCTTTCCCTTTCCTTCCCTCTTTCTTTTCCTATTCCATTCTTTTTTTTCTTTCTTTCTTTCCTTTCTTTTTCTTTCTTTCTTTCTTTCTTTTTCTTTCTTTTTCTTTTTCTTTTCTTCTTCTTCTTTTTCTTTTCTTTTGATTTCTTTCTTTTTCTTTCTTTTTTTTCTTTTTTTCTTTTTTTTCCCCTTTCGTTTTGTTTTTTCAATTTCCTGTCTTTCTTTCTTTTTCCTTGTTGTCAATTTCCTGTCAATTTCTTTTTGTATTTATTTATCCATCCATCCATCCATCCATCCATCCATCCATCCATCCATCCATTCATGCATGCATTCATTCATTCATTCTTTTATTCATTGATACATTAATTCATTAATTCATTTGCTTTAATTCTAATTTATCTCCTGAATGTAATACAGAATATTATCATCACTAGATTCGTTGTAACTGTGTGTGTGTGTGTGTGTGTGTGTGTGGTATCTTTTTCATGACGCTGTGGTAACTGTGCTGCTTTCTCAGCTCTCAGCAGCTCATAGGTTCAAGAAGCTATTTCCACTCATCAAACATTCATCAGTTCAAAGCACCTTCTACAAGAAGCAACCCATCTGTGTGTGTGTGTGTGTGTGTGTGTGTGTGTGTGTCCTCTGCCGGAAGCTTTAACCTTTCTCTGGGATCCTCTAAGAGAAGGATCAGCAGCCTTACATGGTTTGTCCATGGCTCTTTATTGCCTTCAATAACGTCTGATCCGCTTTTACAAAAAGGGGCACTCAAGAGCTCGTCCATAGGTGCAGGATTTCTCTGTGATTTCATGAGAACATGAGGAATAAAAAGCAGACAGCTTCAGGGTGATGGAAAAAGAGCACTAGAAAAAAAATTCTGTAGGATTGTTAAAAGAAGGAAAGAGCCCCGTAATCCTATCCGGGGGCAGGCGGGTCGTCCCCGGTGTCCTGATTTACCCTTAGGTCTCATATATGTTTAAAGCCAGTCTTCTTGTAGGTGGATGCTGAAGTATTGACCTTCTTGATAAGCTCTGATCTACAGGGAGAAAAGGGAGAGAAAGCCGGAGCTCTTGAGTGCCTCCCCCAGGCAAAAGTAGACGTAGAAGTACAAAAGCTGGCATCAGGATGGGATGTGGTAGGAGATGATATGGAATGGTTCTAAGTGGCATTTCACAGTTCTAAGATTTAGCTTTAAGTGCGCGGTGTGATCCTCCGGGATGCTGCCTCCAGCCCTCCAGCAGGGTTTTAAAGAAACTCTGGTGCACCGAGGCTGGGGTCAGATCCAGACTCTTGAGGTTAAGTATGTTATGACTGATGAGGTGGCTTAATAGTGCTCGGCTGCTTAGCTATCGATTAACAGCATGGATTATGCATGCCTTTCTCCATTTGTGTCCACACAAACGATGCCGTGCATTAGGATGATGGATGTCGGCTCTGTTGGCTTTTTCTTGCACCTTTACTGATTTTTACATGATGAGAAGTGCAGCTTTACAAACTTAGCAAACTGTGGAACTTTTTATGAACAATTCCATTCAGGTGTGGGAGTCATTTCAATAAATCTTTATGCTCCCTGATCAATGTTTTTTTTTTTAAAATAAATTTAACTTTATTTTTAAAGACAGTCGATGAATTAATGAATAAAAAAGTAAGGATGTAACAAAAGAAAGAAAAAAAAAAAAGAAAGAAAGAAAGAAAGAAAGAAAGAAAGAAAGAAAGAAAGAAAGAAAAAAAGAAAGCTGACAAACAAGGACAGGAAGGAAGGAGGGCAGCAAGGAAGAAACTAACAAAGGAGAGAGAAAGAAAGAAATTAAGCAAGAAACAAACAACAAAGAAAGAAAGAAAGAAAGAATTTTCTGTGCATTTTATCTGTCAAAACTCAACCTTTATTAAAGGTGTTTATATATACATTTTTTCCTTGATGAATTGCTAGTCAAAGCAAATAAATGGAAGGATGGAGAGAAAAAAATAAGAGGGAAAGAGAGATGCATAAGGAGTGAAGGAGTGGACCCCCAGCTTAGCCACACATTAATCATTAAAACACAAAAGAGAAATGAGGCAGACACATAGCCGAGTCAGCCTTAATGCCTCTTTCTCTCTGTCTCTGTCTGTCTCTCTCTCTCTCTCTCTCATTGTCTTTTTCCCTCTCTCTCTTAGGGATGGAGTGATAGCGTGATGTATTCGTGCAGGAATGCAGGAGTGATGGTTCACCCTCCTTAAGTGCCACCATTACAGTAGTGAACAGCACTTATGGCTTTTACTTCATTGATTGATCAAATCAATACGTCATCCTGCAGCATCCGGAGACAATACATTAAAGAGTGTGCAAATGTAAACGCGCCCCCTAGTCTCTTTTATTATTATTAGATGCATTTAAAGCATGCTCCCAGACAACCGGAGTGGATTCAACAGTCCACTCTCCTCATTCTTCAAGTTCTCCTATCTAAATGTCCAACACCGCACTATGTAACACAACTCCAACTTGTAAAAAATAAATAGATAAATAAAGGAAACTAGTCAAAGTTTTTAATTCATTTATGCTTTTAATTGTCTTTACAGAAAGAAAGAAAGAAAGAAAGAAAGAAAGAAAGAAAGAAAGAAAGAAAGAAAGAAGAAAAGGATGAAAGAAAGTGGGAAAGGAAGAAAAAATGAAAGGAGGGTTAGACAGGAGGAAAGGATAAAAGGAAAGAAGAAAAAGGCAAGAAAGAAGAGAGCATAAAGATAAGCAAATACTATGGAAGAAAAAGAAAAAAAGGAGAAGGAAGGAAGGAAGTAAAAAAGTGTTAAAAAAAATGAGAAAGGAACTAAAAAATGATTATTTCATGTCTACATGTTTTTATTCCCTTTTTATTTAGTCTTTAGACAGAAATTAATCATCCAGTTAATTTTAATCGGGAGTCTTTTTCCACCAAATCATACATGATGTCTGTATTTAATGTGAAATCTACAGCATTTGACACACAGACTCGCCTTACAGGCGACACTCCGTCCTCACAATTCGCCGTCACAGAATCTGAGAGGGAGTTTCTTTCCGAATCGTTCTGACGACTGATACAAAAGATGAGTTATGAACATACAGCGTGCTGTAGCTCCTGCTCTCCAACGCTGTCTGATATCATATTCTCTTTAGGACCTGTAGTGCATGTCAGTGACAGAAGGACGAAGTGTGTAGGTGTGTGGGCAGGAACACACACTGCCCCTGGCTGCACTGGATGCTGAGGATAAATCATAGCTGTTTTTTTTAAGCTCCGAGCCAGAACCTGAGCTCTTATAATTTAACACTGTCTGAGCTCTCGACTGATCGATGCCCTTCCTTTATATGACCAGACTGTTCACTAGAGCTTGGGCTCTACCATCAGTTTTTAGAGCCCAGGAAAGAAAGAGAGAGAAAGGAAAAATAGGAACCAGGTTAGGAAGAAAAAAAGAAGGAAAGGAAGGAGGGATGAAAGAATGTAAATAAAAGAGGAATTGAGGTATAGGAAGGGAAGGGAGGAAGGAAGGAAGGATGTAAAGAAGAGAGTAAGGGAGGTAAGAAAGAAAGGGGGAAAAGGAAAGGAATTAAGAAAGAAAGAACGAAAGAATAATGTAAGATAGGGAAAAAGAAGCAATGCAATCAGTAGGAAGGAAAGAAGAGAGAAAGGGAAAAAAATAGGAACCAGGTTAGGAAGAAAAAAAGAAGGAAAGAAAGAAGGATGTAGAGAGGAGAGAAATTGAGGTATAGGAAGCAAGGGGAAAAAGAAAAGTAATAAAGAAAGAAAGAAAGAAGGAAGGAAGGATATAAAGAAGAAAGGAAGGAAGTAAAGAAAGCAAAAGAACTGCATCAACAAAAAATAATATAAAAAGTAGTAGAGGAAATGATAGCTAGGTTGTTACGGCCCTAAACCCTCAACTGTTCAGTCAGATAGATGAGATAAATGTGGTAGCTTAGTGGTTAGCGTGTTGGATTGCTGATTAGAATATTTTGGGTTCAATTCCCAGAACCCTCGAGATATACCGCTGGGCCGCTGATCAAGGTCCTAAACCCTTAATTGATCGGTTTGAAAAAAAATGAGATAAATGTAAGTAGCTCTGAATAAACTCAAGCAGAGGAAATAAATATATATATATATATATATATATATATATATATATATATATATATATATATATAGTGTAAAGAAATATTAAAACTATATGTCAACAGTATAATTGTTGGGAACAAAGTACCCCAGAGTTTTTTTTTTGAGAAGTAAGGGGATGTTCATCTGGTGAAATTCCTGCTGTGTGTTTGGCACCTGCCAGTAGTAACATGTGTTCAGCTCTCCGGTGTTAATTGAAGTGATAAACAGAAAGCAGAAATGCAGAAAGAAGAAGGCGCTTAGGAGATGGTGGAGGAAACTGAGCGTCATGTCTGTCAGAACAGGACGGAGCGGAGCAGAGCGGGACGCTACAATTACCCAGACATTTGATTTGAATGATGGTCCAGTGGCGTCCTGTCCCCCGTCTGCGTTCAGCATTAATGGGGTTTAATGGATCTGAAGAGGTCTTTAAGCAGAAGGGCTTGTTTAAGAAAGCGCTCAAGGGCAACGTCCAGCTGCCTGCTTTCTTTCTTTTGACACAAATGTGTTTACCCCTCGAGCCTGGTAATTGCTCAATCCTTTTCTTTCTCTTTTTCTTTCTCTCTCTTTTGCTCTTTCTCATATGAATAGGCGATGAGATTTCATACCCCAGCGATCTCAGGCACTTATTTAGGAGTTCATCAATCATCGCCCCACTCCGTCTCTTACACACAGCAGATGTTTCTGGGGTGCGCTGAGTTTTCCAGGGTCTCTTTATTCTGATCTCTTTTACACACCTCAATCAGCAAAGAGAAAGAAAGAAAAAGCATCAGAGAGATTTTCAGTTAATCTACCTGTCTTTCTTCTGTGTTTAACTTTTTTTTCCCCTTCTTTTACCTATTCTTTTCATTCTTGTTTTTACTTTCTGTTTGTCTGTCTTTTTTCTTTCTTTCTTTTTTGTTTGTTTGTTCTTTGGTTTGTTTGTTTGTTTATGTCTTCCTCTGCATTTAGCTTCTTCTATCCATCCATCTATCCTTCCATCCATCTCTCCATTGATCCATCTATCTATTCATTCACCCATACATCTCTCCATCCATCCATCCATCCATCCATCCATCCATCCATCATTCTTTTGTTTGTTACTTTTATTCTCCTTTCTTTCTTTCTTTCTTTCTTTTTCTTTCTTTTATTCTTTTTTCCCTGTTTGTTTGTTTGTTTGTTTCTTTCTTTCTTTCCTTTTTCCTGTTTTTTCTTTTTCTTTCTTTTGTTTTTTTTTTCTTTATGCCTTTTTCTTCATTCCTTCATGAGTTTTTGCTAAGAGATTGTAAAACACAGTTGCTTTTACTCCTCAATAAGAGGTCAATCATGTCATGTTCCTGATGAGACGCAACTCGCTGGAATGGAATTTTGGAGTTAGAGAGATCTATCCAGGAACTTTAATCCCCAATTTAGAATAGATAAGGGTAAAAAAACTAAGAGAGGGCAGGAAAGTGAGGGAATAAAGGAGGGTGGAGAGGAACTAAATCAGTATCAGTACAGATTAAACAAACACCGCCTGCTTAGTTCTAATTAAACACTGTGCAATGCAGCGTTCCAGCAAATCAAACTCTGGCACAGAGACTGCAAGTGCACTGCACATCGTGTGTGTGTTCATGTGTGTGTGTGTGTGTGTGTGTGTGTACTGTGCTAAAACGGGGTGTAATTGTTCTAATTGTCAGCAGGATTGCCAGGAGAAGATATGTAGTATGGTTTACTTGGCTAAGATTCAAGAAGAGAAAGGAGGATGAAGGAATGGAAGGAAAAAGATAAAGAGGACATCGAGCCGAGCTGCTTCTTTAGCTGGAAGAAAGTAGTGTCGAGTAGCGTAGAGTAGAGTAGAGTAGCACAACGTAAAAAAAGCATAGAGTAGCGTAACTTAGAGTAGCACAACGTAAAATAGCATAGAGTAGCGTAATGTAGAGTAGCGTAACGAAGAGCAGCGTAATGTAAAGAAGGGTAACTTAGAGTAGCTTAGCATAGAGTAGAGTAGCATAGCGTAGTAAAGCGTAGTGTACATGAAGAGAAGAGAAGAGAAGAGAAGAGAAGAGAAGAGAAGAGAAGAATCTACTTGGGTGTGATGTCATCAGAAAGAGACTATAATGTGCAGATAAAAAGCGGTACGTGGTAAAAGAAAAGGGAAAGAAAATATAAATGACAGAAAACCGAAAATCCGAGTACAAAACACAGCTGCCAACCTTTCTAGCCCCAGAAGGCAACATAGGGAATTCTGGGATTTCAGTTCCTAGGAATCAGGAAATGCTGCTTTATCTCAGAAGGCAGAAGACACTCCGGGAGTCCATCACCTGTTATCTCCCACAATGCACCTGTAGACAGTGTCTTCCTGACACACGCTATACACTACCACATTCACCAGAGCTTCAGCTGCCGTGTTGTGGGCCGGGCCGGACGTGTTTGTAAAAGAAAGTGTGTGTGGGTGTGTGTGTGTGTGTGTGTGTGGATGAGAGATAGAGAGAGAGAGAGAGAGAGAGAGAGAGAGAGAGCGTGTCTACAGAGCAGTCATATGATGACTTCGGTTGAAGTAAACTGCACTGTCACTATCGTCATGGAAACAGGGGTTTGAGAGGCGGAAAAGGAATGATGAAAAAAAGTCAAGGTTAAGCATCCTGATTGTGTGTGTGTGTGTGTGTGTGTGTGTGTGTGTTTTAAAGATGCCACTGCGTTAAAAACCATCAGAGTGTTTTTACATTCTCTTTTAAGGAGGCGGAGCTTATTTTTTCTAAAATGTTACAGAAACGTATCCTTACACCAAACGAGCGCTTTTTTTATGTTCTTTAACAACACTTTTTACAACCTGTAAAATGTTTGTTAATGTAAATGACTTTAATTGGGTACTTATTAGAAAATAAATACAAGACCTTCCAACCAATGAGAATGGACAATTATGTTCTCAGGTTGGGACCTTTATTTACTCAAATTAAAATAGTTTGAGGTTCTGTGGGTGATATTTGTGATTTGACAAAGCAAACAAAATTTAAAAACTAAAAAATCCATCCATTGATCCATCCATCTATCCATCCACCCATCCATCTATACATGCACCCATCCATTCATTCAGCCACCCACCCATCCAAGCACCCACTTCCATTACTATTCCATCATTTAATTAGTCCACAGCCCCAACTCAAAAAACTGACCATCTAAAAAATATGTCTGCCCATCCTTCCATGGTTGGCAAGAACCCGCCTGATTAAAATGTGGTTCATGGGATTCCACGCTGCTTAGTTTCTGTTTATATCCTGATTAGTTCCTGCTTAGTTTCTCTTTGGGTATTGATACTCACTGCTTCATTTCAGATTAGGTCCTGCGTATTTTTCGCTTGGTTTCAGATTATTTCATGCTTTGGTTCTGCTTATTTGCTGCTTAATTCCTGTTTTTGTTTTCTATTAGTTCCTGCTTATTTTCTGCTCGTTTATTGTTAGTACCTCCTTAGTTACAGTGTATCGATGAAGACGCTGGTTAAAATAAATACAGTGATAATAATTTCATTTGCTCAAACAAAAAAACAGATAGAAAGAAATAAACCGGTGTGTGTTTACCAGCGAAACGCATTTGCATTGCTTTCATTCACAGCCTTCACTTTTTGCTTATGGCAGACCTCACAGCTAAAGCGAGAGCTCCGTCAATTCCTCGCTGCTGAGCGCTGTGGTGTAATTTGTTATTTTCCTAGCTGTTTTTCTGCTGCTCGCTTGCTGACAGCTCTGTATAATTCAAATCAATTCAGCAAAACTGCTTATTTGAGTCAGTGGCTTTCCTTCATCCCTGGAAAAGCCCACCGGTTTCTCATGGTGTGAGAAGGAGAGGAGAAAAGCTTTGATGCTGCAATTAGATCCCATCACACAAACATACATTTACAAACACCTTTACATTAATCATACCTAGCTTTGACACACACACACTTACACAAACACCCTTATGGGCTAATTTGCTGTGCTTCCGGGGCGGGACGGAGGAGGTCAGAGCGTCTACGTGAATTTACAGGGTCACTGATCTAAAGGCTCTCACACCTCAGTGACTTCCCCCTCTGTGGCTGTGGCAGGGGCATGATGAATAGGTCATGATGAGAGAGAGAGAGAGAGAGAGAGAGAGAGAGAGAGAGAGAGAGAGAGAGAGAGAGAGAGAAATAAAGAAAGAAATAGGAAGACAGAGAGAGAAAGAAAGAAAGAGAGAAAGAAAGAAAGAAAGATTATATGACTAAAACATTGTAAATTCAGTATATTACCGAACCACTAAATCCTGGTATCCGCCCAAATTTCTATCTTCTGAATTTTCTGACATTCAAGAGTTAACAGACACACACACACACACAAACACGCACACAAAGCCTCTCTTCCCAATTAGCCCTAAGCTCTAGCGTCAGCATTAGAGACTCACAACACAACACAGTGCAGAGCAGATCCTCTGTTAAAACATTCGCTTTTGCACACTCGATTACATCAGAATGTTTACCTGCAAAACCGTTACCGGGGGATTGATTTATGAGCTAACGCCCTCGCAGCCTCCGATTCTGCTGCTGTCTTATTTAACTGAAACGTTTACCGACATTTATTCCCAAATTACGCCAGACACACCAGCACAGTTAAGAATGAATCGTCAAGACACAACAAGCCACAGCTCCAGGATTCAATATTCATCCAGCCAAAGCCTGTGGCTCTGCTAACTGTTAATTGATCTCTGGAGATTCTGAGATGTTTAAACATTAATAAATATTAAAAAAACGACTCTGCAGGAGAAACGCAATGGAAAAAAAAGTGCTGCTAACAGCCTTGACCAGAGCCTCATCGATTTCCAGGCACTTCAAGCGCACACACACACACACACACAAACACATGGATGCAAATTTGCACATGTAGCTTGTTTGTTGCACTAAAGCACATCACATCCCGGTAAACTGCAGCTCTCCCCAGAGTCATGGGATCTGCTGGCTCCAGGTACACGCTCTACTCCGCAGGGAAGGAGCTACTGCTCTCCTAGCAGTGAAGGGCAACCGCAGCGCAGCAAAGTGCAAGCTAATTAGTTCGACTGGAGCGTACAACACACAGTCGGAGCCTCTGCACTTCCCGCTCAGTGTATCTGATATTCATACTTTGGCACAGACAAACTTTTCTCCTCGTAGTACACGTCTATCCAGAAACGAGTGTAAAACAATCCTTATATTATTGAATTATTACATCTTTATATTATTGGCTGAGGAAATTGTTGATGTGTTTTATGGCTGTAGAGCGGAAATTGTCTGAATTGTCAAAGTTTTGTTGGTTGATTTGAGGGATTTATAAGAGTCCGATTTAAGCAGCTTAACTTTACGGTTTAGGCTGGCCCTCTGAGCAAGGCCCTTAATATTTAACTGTCCATTTGATAAAAGATGAGATAAAAAGGCGTCAGCCAAATGTCACAGGATGTCTTTAATTATTTTTTTATTCCCTAAAGAGCTAGAGCTAGCTAAACTACACATAACTAGAGCTGTGTATTGGCAAGTTCCTCGCGATAGGACACCACGATACATGGGTTACGATACAATCACGATATACTGCAATACGATATAATTGCAATACTTAAAAATAGGGTGGGGAGAAAGGAAGGAAGGAGAGAAGGAAGGACGGAAGGAAGGAAGGAATACTACGGAAGAAAGAAGAGAAGGAAGGAGGAAAGGAATACTAAGAAAGAAATATTATAGAAGGAATACTAAGGGGGAAGAAAGGAAAAAAACATACAGATAGGAAAATACGAAGGAAGAAAGGAATGCAAAGAAAGGAAGGAATACTAAAGGAAGGAATGAGAGAAGGAAGTAAGAAAAAGCATATCGATAGAAAAAATACGAAGGAAGAAATACTAAGTAAGAAAGGGGAAAAGGAAGTAATGAAAAGAATACAGATAAAAAAAATACGAAGGAAGGAAGGACAGACGGGAGGAAAGAAAGAAGGAAGGAAGGAAGGAAAGAACATGAAAAATAAAAAGAAGTAAAGTGGTTGCTCAGTAATTAAGGTGTTGGGGTTGCTGATTGGAAGATCATGGGTTCAATTCCCAACTTGATCAAGTCAAAACAAAGCCCTCAACTTCTCAGATAAAAAAACGAGATAAATGTAAGTGGATCTGGATAAAGGGGTCCGCCCAGAACCAAAAATGAAAATGTAAAAAGAAAAAAACAAATGAAAAAAAGGATGATTTGTAAATTAAAATGCATGTTTATGGCAATAATCTGAACATGTATGTAAGGGGTTGCTTTGTGTGTTAAAGGTGAATTGTGTGTGTGTGTGTGTGTGTGTGTGTGTGTGTGTGTGTGTGTGTGTGTGTGTGTGTGTAGAAAGCTGAAGCTAGAAGAGATGAATGGCTGACTCTGTTTGTCCATTCGGTCTGAGTTACTGTCTGTTAAAAGATGGCACAGAAAATAAATCTCTTTGTGCACACAAAGCCATTGATCAGACGCAGAAATAAAGGGCGTCTGTCTGTGTGGCAAAGTGTATAAGAATGGGTGTTTATATGAGTGTGTGTGTGTGTGTGTGTGTGTGTGTGTGTGTGTGTGTGTGTGTGTGTGGTGTTTTGCATTTGCAGCTGATCACTGGGAGTCGGAGTGAGGAAAGAAATCCCATCCTCTTGAGAATAAATTTCTCAAACACACATCACAAAACACACACAGCCCCTACTGGATTGGGAAAACTTGCACCACACACGCACACACACACTGATACAGAATTCACCTAACAAACAGTGGAAAGATATCCACCAACCCTCTACATATACCCGATGTACCATCAGCGCAAGCCCAGGCATGGAGGACTGTTACAAACACACACACACACATACACACACACACACACACACACACACACGCACACACTCCAAACGTCATCAGGGTGAGCCCTGATGGAAAAGCCTAGTCTCTGAGGAGGAAAAAAGGGCTCTTCTCAGGCAAACACACACATATCACACACACCCCTAAGGGGACGCTTCTGCTGACTCGGCTCAACAGACTACACACTAAATTATTTACCTCAGCAAAATATGGGAATGTATTAAACATGGATTGACCATCAATAATATATCACCAATCCACACACACACATCAAGACACATTTGTTTATTGATTGTCAATGTTAATGAGAAAGTGTCAGTCATTGTAAGTGTCAATCATTTGTATTGAAACAGGTCGACTACACAGCTTTGAAAAAGGAGGGTATTAGCTAGCTGATAAAGCTAGCTATAGCTAAAAATACTGCTGTGAAAATTAGCTAGTTTCAGCAAAGAAAATCTGTAGGTGGAGATTAGCTAGCAGCTGGCTAACTAATTGCTAAGATGGAAATTACCTAGAAGCGTACTGTAATAAAAAGACAGCTACTTTAGCTAGCAGATAGCTTTACCTAAATCACTGAAGATAAAATGAAAGTTAGCTTCTAGATAACTACAGCAGAAAAGACTATAGGTTAAAAAGAGCTCAGCTAAAACTTAAAGGCTCGTAGTAGCTGAAAAAAGAGTGCAGGTGGAAAAAGTAGTTGGTAGGTAAAAAAAAATTGCTAGAAAACTTCAGTTAAAAGTGGCAGCTACAAGTGCAGCTAGAACTGAAAAACTACAGCTGGAAATTAAGTAACAGATAAAGTGAACGTACAATTTTTAGTAGCTATCAGCTACAAAAAAGGCTAGTTAAAAAGACTGCAGCTAGCTTAAGTGAAATGTGTGTTACTGTAGTTACTATAGTTATTATTCTAGATTTACTATAAAACAGCCATGATGTGCACATAATGTTCAACTAAAATAAAGATTGTCTAAATAATTAAAATAAAATAAATAAATCTGACTATAAATAACACCATCTATTAATACTGCCACAGCCAAGAGAGAAGCATGAGGGAGATACATCCATTCCTAACAGCAGAAATAAATAATGAGCCCTACGATAGCGCGAACACACACACACACACACACACACACACAGGCAAAACTGGAACATATGCTCCTAGTGTGTAACAGCTGGAGAGATCAGAGTCTACAGGTCATGCTAAGCACACACACACAGTAACACAGGATATACACACAGAATTGGGACAGTAGGAAACCACAGATGAAGGACCTGTCCCAATACCCACACTATGCCCGAAGGTCTTTCATTTGGAAGTGCACACTTTAGTTGATAATTGTGTAAGGGAGCAAGAACACTGACGTCACCCATCTGTGTCAAATGTCAATGTAATGTTATCATCGCAACACCCCTCAGACAAAAATGGCGGTGCAGGTAGTCGTGCTTTACGCGGTATAGCTGCTAAACATGTTAACTTTCCAACCCTTGTCTATTTTGTCACAATCTTTCCAAAAGTCAGCAAAAACCACTCTGCTTTTTTGTCTTTGTTGGTTTGAAACCTATAATATTCTGCTTGGACCTGCACTTACAGAAAGTGTGAATTAAGTGCACAAGCAGAGTAGCTCACCAGCCAATTGGGACACCCTACGCACTTGCACCCCTCAGCAGGAACATGCAAATGAGGGGCATAAGGGTGCAAGTGGGGGTTTTGGGACAGGGCCAAAGAAGTGTGTGAGCTGCAAGAATCCATGTATCAATGAGAGGCATGAACATACATGTAATGTTATTTATGCACACACACCTACACACACAAAGAAACACACAGACCCACATACATAAACATCTTAACAAACAAACCTTAACACATACACAGACACATTCAGAGACACTGATACACACACAGGCAGTCAAACACACATAGAGTAGACACAAATATCCACACACACATTTACACACTTTATTCTACCAATGTAGTGACATCTGTACGTTTCTGTAAACATCTGTTTTCTTAAACATCACAGTGTCTCATGTAAACTGAGGTAGAAATTCTTAGTGAAATAAGTTAAGTATAAGAGGTTGGTGTGTGTTTTGTGTGTGCGTGTGTGTGTGTGTGTGTGTGTGTGTGTGTGTGTGTGTGTGTGTGTGTATACGGTAATAAACATTATCACTAGACTTAAGTGCGTGTACCTACTCACAAGGGGTCAGATCTATAAAGTGGCGCACTTAGGCTAGAAGATCATAGACAGCTGCTGGAGTATTGAACCAACACTGACATATGGTCACTGACCTGCACTTTCAGTGTGTGTGTGTATGTGTGTGTGTGTAAATAAAGAGAGAGAGAGAGGAGTGCAGATATACACATGGGAATGGCAGTAAGTGGCCTGATATAATGGTATTAAACTCAGGGACATCAATGATAGACACGCAAGACACCACAGACTTACACACAAACACACACACGAAGACTATTCCAAACATTCAGACACACACACACAAAGACATACACTCGAATGCGCAATTACATACACAGACACGTACACAAAGAAACACATGCAAACACTTAGAGACACACACACATACACTTGTACAAGCAATGTTCATTGCAGAACAGTAATGTTTCACCACAGAAACGTTTCACCCCACAGCCGCTTGACCCAAACGAGCACAAAAATCCATTAAAAGCAAACACATAATCTGTGCTAAAGGTAACGAGAGACAAATGTTCCCTTAAATTGTGCTGGATGTTTTGAAAAAATGATGTAAAAACACCGCTACACCTTTAGCCTCATTAAAAAAAGGCCAGAATTGATGAATATACATGAAAGTGCAAAGAACAAAAAGCTCAGGGACTGGGAAAATAAGGAAAATGAGTATAAATGCTAACAATTTTGCATGTTAAAGGTTTTTAGGAATAAGAATAAAATAAAACTATTTTATATAAAAAGTATCAACATTTACCTCAGATATGTTAATAAATTTCAAGAAAAATGCTCCCATGATGCTAAAATAGTACTTTACCTCACACTTAGGGTTAATGCTAATTTAAACTAGAGAGGTAAATAGCTACATCATGTTTAGTAACAAACATTTTAAACAAACAGTAGCAACTTCTTTAGTAATCTACATGCAATATTCTGATACATATTGCCAAGATATACTTAAAGTATGATAAACCAAAGGGCATTAGATACATAGCTAGCTTCAAACTAGCCTGGAAAAGTTGCTCTGATTTAACTTGTTTTACCCCAAATGTAATTTTTTACACAGGACATCTGTAGTTATGACATAAATCTGATTTCATTCATCATCAGCGCATTGGTCGTGTATTGCAAAGCTGTAAAGTGTCATGAATATTTATTAGATGCGACGCCTGTTTTATGCTAAGGAAATAAGTCTGGGTTTGACAACAGCAACGTATTGTTGTCATCTACGATGACCAATGGCCTCATTAGTGTTTGTACATACGGAACGGAGACACAGACGATCACGGCTGTATTCTTCTGATACTGAGCGGCCAGGGGCAAAAAAACACCCTTATGCTCATTAAACAAATGATATACACACACATACACACACACACTGACACAGGTTTAAACTAACAAAGCATAAAAAGAGCATTTTCAGAAAAGACAACCTTTTCAAACAGACAAGGATTACGCGTCTTCTCCAAGCCCTGAACCGTCCCTTCGCCAAACAGGCAGACTTAACTGATAACTAGAAATGTCACACTTCAAAACTGTCACTCTCTCTCTCTCACACACACACATACACACACACATTCCCTATGTTTCGAGTTACGTCTTTAAAAAAATCTATCATCTATTTGTTTGCCTGTCTGTCTCTCTATCTATCTATCTATCTATCTATCTGTCTGTCTGTCTGTTTGTCTGTCTGTCTGTCTCTCTCTCTGTCTGCGTGTTCGTCGGTCTGTCTGTCTGTCTATCTATCTACTAGCTATCTACCTGTCTATCTACTTTTCTATCTGTCTATATATCTACCAGTCTGTCTGTCTGTCTTTCTGTCTGTCTATCATCAATCAGTGTCATCGCTTACATCATCCCATTAATCAGGCAAAACTTTTCGTCGAGTAATTTGCGAGTAAACATATTTAATGTGTCAGAGTGAGGTTTCTTTAAATGTGCAGCAACTGGAGAAAGAAAAACAAGTAAAAAAAGGACAGTGTCTGTCTTTCAGTGGTAAACAGCTCTTAATCACTGTGACCTCGCTGCCAGAAAGAATTCATTACCACAGAGATCAAACAGAGAGAAAAACAACAAGATGCAGAGATGGATAGACAGACAGAAAAAATACTAAGTATAAAGGGACACACAGACACATAAAAAAGACAGATAAAAAGAGTAAGAAATCGAAAAGGTGAGAAAAATCTTAGGTTTCCTTTCTGTCGTGCTTTCTGGGGGTCTGTGTTCACCCATTTAAAGAATATCTGTGCCTCCTTCCATCCCTCTATCTATCTATCTATCTATCTATCTATCTATCTATCTATCTATCTATTACCAGTCAGTCACATGACACACACTTGTTCAGACCTTGAGGCAGTGCAGTATAGCCGATCCACCAACTGTCATGTTTTAGGAACTCTCCGAAACAGAGAAAATGCAAATGACACACACACACACACACACACACACACACACACAGACACAGACACACACACACACACACACACACACACTGCAGTCGTGTGATTTGACCGCAGGCAGGTACAGCGGAGTGTCATGTAACGAGAGGCTGGGTGAGAACGCTTTGATATTTCTCTAAAGCTCAGTAGTGCAATTTGTGCAGCAGGGACGAGCTGAAAGAAGCGCATCCCCGTGCTGTCTATTTAAAGATCTTATTAACTCGGCATGTAAACTAAAGAGCCACCACACACACACACACATACACAAATACATACACCCCTAAGCTTAGTGTCTCTGCTCTAATCACAGAACACACATCAAAGTCACATCTAAACAATAACCATTTCTCCCTGTCTGTCTGTCTGTCTGTCTGCCTAGTACTTCCTGTCTGCCTCTTACTGTCTATCTCTAACTAATATTTTCATCATCTATTTGTCTGTGTCCATGTGTGTGCCTTGATCAAACTTTTTATGAACTTTGTGTTTAAATTCTCATCATTGTGTCCATCTGTTGGAAAGTGGTGGCTCAGCGTTAAGGTGTTGGACTACCAACCAGAAGATTGTGGGTTTGATTCCCAGCTCCATCAAGCCACCGCCCCTGAGGAGGGCCCCTAACCCTCCATTGCTCAGTTGTATAAATAAGATCAATGTTAGTCGCTCTGGATAAGGGCGTCTGCCAAATGCTGTAAATCTGTTTTACACTGAATTCAACTTCTATCTACAGGTATCTATTCAGCTATCTTTCAGTCTGTTTGTCTATAGTATATGTACTATCTGTATCTACCTATCTGTCTATCTGGCTGTCTAACACCAGTTGATAAACTTGATCAGTTATAAAACAAATCTGAACACAAAATATATCTGCTCCGGTTCTGTGCACTAGACAGACATGGAGGACAGACAGCAGATCCTTCGCTCACGTTCAGTCTTTTTTGTACAGGACACTGAGACTGAAGATGTCAGACTGTTGAAGGGGCCTAATTAGTGTTTGGAAGGCATGTGTCTCATCTCAAAAACCCAAATCCCCCCTAATGAAACACAGCTCAATCACAGAGCAGCTGCAGGTAACGAGAGGGTGAGAGCTTGTGTGTATGTGTGTGAGAGAATATGTTAATGTTAAAGACACTAAGCTTGTAGAACAAGAGCTACAGCTGCAGCTTGGGTTCGACTCATTAATTATTATGACACATAAAAAGGTGATTAATATACGAGGAATCATATATTCCACCCCTATATCACACACAGACGCTGTGCAGCTCTGACCCTGTGAAGTGGGGAAGCGATGCCATGCTGTGCGTCAGCGCAATCATGAAAGTGACACCAGTGCGTTGACGCACATGTGCGTCTGGGCGAGTGCGTGTGTGTAATGAGGGGTCTCTGGCGGATTCAGGCCTCAGCTACAAAGGCTGCCGCTGCGAGGTGCTGCATTCAGGCACTTTTCCAGAACAGCTGTCCAGATTACTGTTTAATAATAAAGCAAAACACACCGTCTGACACACACACACACACACAATGCCGCTGGTCATTTTTTATACACAGAGCCCCAAAACCCCACCCCAACCCCAGATTTGGCTTTGCTTCCTGCAGCAAAGTCTGTGTGTTAGTGTGTGTGTGGTATGTGGAGACGGGTTAGGGGGTTCCACCAAGCGTCTCTTCATTTGGACTCATTCACTGCAAAGAATGGAGTCATGCCGAGACTTTCATCTCGAGAATATAAAAAAAAAAAATCAAAAAGGCGAAATCAAAAAGAGGTGGAGGATGAAAGGAGAGAGAAGGAGATTAAGAGGGTGAAGGAGGGAGGAAGGTGGAAAGAAATAAGGCAATGGCTGAGCGGGGATAATCCTTTGGGGTCTTAAAAGTTGAATGTGATGCGGAGACGCCGCATGAGCAGGCGGCCGAGAAAACAGGAAATGAAATGAGGAAAGGGAGAAAAAAAAAGATAAAGAGAGAGAGAGGGAGAGTGTGTGTGTGTGTGTGTGTGTGTGTGGTGACATTAGACTATAAAGTCTGAAGAACATGTGAGACACGTAATGATCTTTAGACTAGAATAAAACTAACTTAAGCGGTGACACACCTGCTAGTCCAGCTTATCTGACAGTTCATCAGGGTAGCGGTGCGAATGTCAGGAGAAAACCACCATATTGTCATGTCGTGTGAGGGGAGAAGATGAGCTTCTATCTGATTGGAACACAATCTGATATCCAACAGTAAGAGTCAGAGAAGATTAAGGCCACAGAATCCAAAACTGACACAAATCTTATTCTGCTAACAGCAGATGAAGGACGCTGGTAAGGTTTTCATCAGATGTATTATTTTTAACCAAAGATTTCATTCACACTTTAGTCTGACACGTTTGTGAACGATAAACAAAAGCTGATATAGATGATGATTAAAAAAATAAATAAATAAATAAAAACTCACAATGAATCAGTCGCACAGGATCCTCATCATTATCATTATCATCATCATCATCACCATGTGTAGTTGCTAGCAATTGAAAGATAATTATAATATTATACTTTTTATAGGATCTATTTATCAATGTAAAGCGTAAACACATCCTATCTATCTATCTATCTATCTATCTATCTATCTATCTATCTATCTATCTATCCTTCTCCCTTTTTTCATTTTTTTACATTCTCTCTATCAATCTATGTCTATAATAATCAAACCATCCATTTTCCCTTTACTCTTCCTTTCTTCCTTCCTTTCCTTTCCTCCTTTCTCTGACCTTTTTTGCTTTCCATATCCATTTATTCATACATTAATTTATCTTTCTTTCTTTCTTTCTTTCTTTCTTTCTATCTATATATCTATCTATCTATCTATCTATCTATCTATCTATCTATCTATCTATCTATCTCTGTCTGTCTAGCTATCTATTCTCCATCCTTTTTATTTTTTTTCACTTTCTTCCTTTCCCTGTCTTTCTTTGCTTCCTTTGTTCCTTCATGTTTTTATTTTCTTTAAAGTTAATTTGTACATATTCACCCACTCCACCTATCCATTCATTCATGCATGAATTTATCTTTCTTTCTTCTATATATTTTGATATATCTATCTATCTTTCTGTTTCTCTGTCTGTCTGTCTATCTATCTATTATACTTCCTTTTCCTTTTTTTTTTCCTTTTATTTCTTTTAAATTTTTTCTCTCTTAGTCTATATTAATCCATCTATATATCCACCCATACATTCACTTATCTTTCTTCAACTATTTCTTTTTTTGTCTGTCTGTCTGTCTCTATCTAAAATATTATAATTCTAAGATTATCGTAATCTGGTCACATAGTCCTCATTAGGGTCCTTTAAAATCGGGAACGGAGTCCTCCTAAAGATCATAAAGTCTCTCCTTCTCTTTCTTTTTTTGTTCAGTTTTTACTTCATGGATGAGTCAGCTCATTTTTCGGGAATGCCTGAAGGGTCATCACACACACCAACCAACAGTGAGACGGGTCTGACTCACATCCTAATTTCTACACACACACACACACACACACACAAAAAAACCCAAACATGCCTAAGATTCATTTCAAGTTTAATATTTAAAGACGATCTTCTTTTAACAGTCTAATAAGCTACCACCTTCCCTTTGATTCCATTAAAATTGGATAAATAAATAAAGGGGAAGTGGTAGCGCAGTGGTTAAGGTGTTGGACTGCTAATTCGAAGGTCGGGGTTTGATTCCCACCCAGCACCACCAAATTACCACTGTTGGGATGTTAAGCAAGAACCTTAATCCCCAATTGTTGTATAACAAAACCCCAGTTGTATAAAAAAAATAAATCAGTGTAAGTCGCTCTGGATAAGGGCGTCTGCCAAATGCCGTAAATGTAAAAAACGTGTTGCCTTTTGAGAGTTTCAGATACACTTAAATTGATCTAACACGCCGGTATCGAGCAATTATACATGGAACAGGGTTCCTCCAAATACGGTAAAGGTATTTATTAACGATGCACACTATGAGTAATTTGACTGTCATTTAAATTCGACTATTCTAAAGACAAAAGTGGCCTGTTATGGTCATGTAAGCCTTTTTGATAATGTCCAGCAATTTGTTGTCATTACTACATAATCTGCCTTCGCATTATTTTTTTCACCCTGCTTAATTCTTTACTCTGTTTTATTTTTAAAAAATGTACATTTCTACCATTTGGCAGACGTCCTTATCCAAAGTGACACATTTATTTCACTTATACAGCTGAGCAATCGGGGGTTAACCGTGGTACTGGAAATTGAACCAACAATCTTTCGTTTAGCAGTCCAACACCTTAACCACTGCGCTACCACTTCCCTGTCACTTATATTACAAAATGTTATAAATGTGACATCAAATTCTTGAAATTTGAATGTTAGTTAATTTCATGTACTGTCTCTCAAAACTAACTTTACATTTATGCTTATTAAGGGGTTATAAGCACAACGACTCAAACGTCTAAGGATTTTTTTGTTTTTATGTCTTTCCATAAACCTTTATTTTGAGGTAAAATGATGAATGTCTCTTAACGTATATCCAAGTTTATCACTCAAGTTTAAGTTGTTCGGTAATTGATGAATGATGGATAGTTTTGGAGATATACGGCTTGGAGGCTCAAAGTAACTGAGATCAATGCAGGCAGCTGTCACTACCCCCTAACCCAATTAGAGGGTCGAGGTCTTGACTAGAGTCAAGGTCGAGCAACTGAGCAAAGGTCAAAGGTAACAGGGCAGAGGCGAGACGCAAGTATAGATTTGACCTGACTGCTGATCACATGAGCTCTGGTCTAATGAGCAGCTGAATGGTGGCCATGTTGGAATTAAAAACAAGAATATAAAACAATAAGAATTTGTCTACACTGGGTGGTCAATGTCTTCTAGCTGGGCAGCGGCAGTGCTGTTTGAGTTAATGTTAGCTATCTTACTGGGATAAAATGGCTGATCGAAGATAAATGCGGTCAATGTTTTAATAATGTTTATTATGTCCAGAAATGTAAGGGTAGAAACAAAAATATTGACAATCGCTTTGGATGCTGTAAATTTGTGCTTAAAAACTACTGCCATTATAATAAACTGTTTCCAGTTACCAACTAACACTTTAAGAGTCTTTGCTTACAAAACCTAGATCTGATTGGTTCAACATTTAACCATGATGCTGAAACATCACAGGACACCCAATATCAGGAGGAACATTTGTATCAGAAGCTAAAAATTCTGTGTATGGAATTTACTGCACAGAAAAAACAGTCCACACTGCGCAGAAAGCTACCAGATAATGAGGCCTTCTGCCTGTTTTTTCTCCCTCCAACCCGTTGCCACCATCCAGCATTGATGTGTAGCAAATGACACATTTCATACAGCACTCCAATTAGAGGCAACTAGGCTTGCAAGCCATTTTAAGAAGCTGCAAAAGAGAAAAAATATTTTGTGTACGTGAGAGAATTACAAATTTTTTTGCTTGTGCTTGTTCTCTCTCTCTCTCTCTCTCTCTCTCTTTCTCTCTCACGCT
The DNA here is from genome assembly GCA_005784505.1 of Bagarius yarrelli. Lineage (NCBI taxonomy): Eukaryota > Metazoa > Chordata > Actinopteri > Siluriformes > Sisoridae > Bagarius > Bagarius yarrelli. The sequence continues at coordinate 198,986 of VCAZ01000205.1, forward strand.
GTCTCTCTCTCTCTCTATGGTGTTTTTCCGGCCAGTGCTAATCACATGCAGCAGTGTCCTGTTAAATCCTCAGTAATGATCCTATTTACACTTGTTGCCAGATTAATCAACTTTTAGCTCTGAAGTGTCAAAGGTTTGGATTGAAAGATGGCGGGAACAGGGCTAGCGTGCGACTTAACAGCTGCTAAACGCTGAATGGTTAATTTGTTTCCTTGTTTTGATCAGCATTAAAGCGATATTACAAACTAAATACGTTCAATTCAGTGTGTGGTGTGTTTGTGTACGTGTTAAAAAGATACAGCTTTAAATAAGATTCACCTCAATAATTCCAGGTATGACGATGTTTCTCCTGACCTTTAATATCATAAAATAAGCTCCTGATTTACCACTGTAAAGTGTGTGTGTGTGTGTGTGTGTGTGTGTGTTGTTTTGTAAAGTAGAAGCACTAGTGTCAGTGTGGTAGATTGGATTGGTTTGTAATTCCCCTAATGGAATGAATGGGAAGGTCACACAGTCAGTCACCTTTGAAGGGCTCCCGAAAAGACGAGGCAATCGATCCTCTCCGGCAGGTGAGAGAGGAGAAATAGTGCGAGAGAAATAAAGAGTGAAAACTGCATCTCAATATATATAACAGTGGCAAGTCACCTTTTCAACCCATATATCAACCTTTCAGCAGGCCACTCAGCTCCCCACTACAAACAACTTGGATTTATAGACGTGCTACATAAAAACACACACACACAGATACACACACGCCTACACCTACAGCTGAAATACTGGAGTTTTATTGGATAGCTGTCTATTTTTTTAAGGACACTTCATTATCTTTTAGTACAGTTGAAAAAACACACATTACCTGCAAGTGTGTAAAGGTTAGGAGAAAGAGTAAGAGCAAAAGTGTGTGTGAGAGAGAGACGCTTAAAGCTCAGAGCTCAGACTTCAAAAGTGTCTGTTCATTACCGGACGGCCGGGCTGAGAAAAAAACCCCCAGCAAACTTGAGTGAAATCTATCTGTCTCGATCGATGGTAACTCACAGAAGGTGTGAAAACATATGCTTGAGCAACTGAAACACAGTGGATAGACTTTCATAAATACGCCGACATTTTTCCGCCGTACTGTATCACGTCTCTGCTTCACATTGTCCTCTAGATACTGAATGAAGTCCTGAAAGAAACTGGAGAATGGAGCAATTAACATGGTGAACAAGAATCCTTTATTTGTCACATAGACTTTACTTCACTGGGAAATTCTTCACTTTACATATCCTATATTAGAAAATTGGGTTCAAAGTGCAGCATCAGCCAAGACGGCATCCCTAAGGCAAGAAAGGGTTAAAAGCCTTGCTTGAGGGCCCAACACGGGCTTAAACCCTGATCCTCTGATCAACAACCTAAAGCCTTAACCATTTAAACCTTTAACATTGTATCATGCTGTTATCAAAAAATAATTAACAACCAGATGGTGTGATCAAACTGACTTACTGTGTAAAATGTATAATTTCCCATAACTTCTGTTAAAGAATTTTTTAGGTACTTATTTTTTTATTTAGTGTTGTGTAGCATCCACGAAACTCTTATATATTAAACATACTTATACTTTTAGCATCCAGGTAGATCAGAAAGTTTACCCACAATGCAATCACTGTCCCGGGGTAGACTGGGTTTCCCAAATAACTCGGAAAGATGTATTTCATTCAGTTGGACTGGTATTTAGAGAATCATGGGTTCTGTCGATTCCCAGCAGCACCAAGCTTCTCCTCCTGGGCCCCTGAGTAAGGCCCTTAACCCTGAACTGCTCGGTTGGATAAAAGTCAGTCACTTTAAATAAAATAAATAAATATTCAACTTCATTGTACAAGGTACATGTACAGAGTCAATGAAATGCATATTTCGCATATCCTATCTTAGTAAGTTGGGGACGGAGTGCAGGGTCAGCTATGATACAGCGCCCCTGGAGCAGGAAGGGTTAAGGGTCTTGCTCAAAAACCCAACAGTGGTTGACTTGCCGGTGGTGGGCTTGAACCCAAGTGTTTCTGGTCTTCAGATCAGCAACACAGCACCTTAACCATTTGAGCCACCACTGCCCCATAAGCGTGTCTGCCGAATGCTAGGAGTGTAAATATAAATAATACAAAACAGGAAGCTTTTGAAATCACTGGGTAAACGGAAAGCGCAAACGGGAAACATGTGATACTGGAGACGAATATGTGCATAAATATAAGTATGTGATTTGTCTCCTTAAATACAGAATATCTGAGCTATTAGTAAAAAAAGGTAAGTGCTAATAATCCAGCAACTAGCACTAGTTAGGAACTAGCAGCTGATCAGTGGCATTATAAACCTTAAAAACCTCAGCAAAAGTGTGTGATAGAAAGATGCTCAGAGCTCACACTGCAAAAGCATAAGTTAGTTAGTTCCTAAACCAGTAAGTTAGCTAGCATAGACTGGGGTTTTTTTTTTTCTTTTGCAAATTCCTGTTTTTAAACAATGAAACCACTAAATTTCTTTTTTTTCAATAACAGCCCCACTGTTCTAACCACCATGTGTTTAAACTCTCATTAAAATTCTCCAGATTTTGCAACAATGCCACATAGTTCTCCAGGGATAGAGCCACATCTGCCCCTCTTTTTGAATTTGACACTCAAAAAGTTTTTAGCTTCCCTGCTGGATGGTTTACTCATCCAACCAGAGATGGGTACACCAAAGATAAAGCATGTTTTCGGTTCTTTTCCCGGGATCATCGTAATTCCACTCCTTACACCCTGATCAATTATGCATGTGCTCTGGTGATAGGGGGAAATGATGTGGAGCTGGGAGAGGTGTGGGGCAGGAGGGTGAGAAAGGGAAGCTGGGAATCTGCCAGAGTGTGAAGAGCACTTTACTAAAACAAAAAGAGCAGCCGTTAACCCCTATGCCCCAGGCCACATGAAACAGAGGGAGATATTAATTAACGTGCCAACAGGAAGCAGTCGTGGAGTGGAGCCTGTGGCTGATAGAGGAGAGCAAATCGGTGCTGAGTGCTTACTGAAGTGGATGTTGGTTTAAGGTTAAATGTGTCCTGATGGCAACAAGAATTATTTCGGGGTAAAGGGATTAGGCTTGAGGAGAGGAAAATGAAAAAAAAGGGCTAAGAAGCAAGTCATTTCAGACGACCATTTTTTTCCGGAACCAATTTAACTTTAAAAAGCGTGACTAGGCCCCCAAGCTGAAACTAGCTCTGAAAATCCCAAAAATGCCTGACGTCTTGTCAGTAAATGTTTTTCGAGGGTTATGCTTCCCCCAAATGTTTCGTTTGCATATGTATGAAAAAAAACCAAACCACAGCTCACAGGTCTACAAGGCTCTGTCTGTTTTTTACTAAGTCAAAACACAGACAAAATAATCCACTTTCTTCACATTATTCTTACCATTAAACACGCTCATTATCTTGTGCTTATGTGGTACTTCTGCGCTCCTTTTGATAGGTATTATCCATATAGCAGTTTACATCATGTAAAAAGTAGCGACCACAGACTGTGTAGACGATCAGAAACTGGTTTACACAAATTATTCTGAATGCAGGATGCTGATAAAACCATAGGCGTGGCAGAAGATGTTCATGGCAGGAGCAAAGCTGTGGAGGAAGTTATGATGATTCTAAGGGATTATGCATTTTGGGGGGCCCCAGAGATCTGTTTTATTCGTAGTAACAGTGTGGAATGGGTGTGATGGGGAAGTGTGGAATTGGTTTGGTAGGGCGAGTGTGGAATGATGTGATGGGGGAGTGTGGAATGATGTGATGGGGGAGTGTGGAATGGATGTGGTAGAGAGAGTGTGGAATGGGTGTTGTAGAGGGTGTGTTGAATGGGTGTGATGTGGGAGTGTGGAATAGGTGTGGTAGTGGGACTGTGGAATGGGTTTGATGGGGAAGTGTGGAATTGATGTTGTAGAGAAAGTGTGAAATGGGTGTGGTAGGGGAGTGTGAAATGGGTGTGGTAGTGGGAGTGTGGAATGGGTGTGGTAGGGGGAGTGTGGAATGGGTGTGGTAGGGGGAGTGTGGAATGGGTGTGGTAGGGGGAGTGTTGAATGGGTGTGATCGGGGGAGTGTGGAATGGATGTGGTAGGGGGAGTGTGGAATGGGTGTGATTGGGGAAGTGTTGCATGGATGTGATAGGGGAGTGTGGAATAGATTTGGTAGGGGGAGTGTGGAATGGGTGTGGTAGAGAGAGTGTGGAATGGGTGTGATAGGAGAAGCGTTGAATAGGTGTGGTAGTGGGAGTGTGGAATAGATTTGGTAGGGGAAGTGTGGAATGGGTTGTGGTAGGGGGGAGTGTGGAATGGGTGGGATCGGGGAGTGTGGAATGGATGTGGTAGAGGGAGTGTGGAATGGGTCTGGTAGGGCCTGAAAATGCTACTGGCACCCCTGGTTGGTGGAGTTCACTTCCCTTTTGGACTTTATGCATTGACTACCTCAGGCTGCGTCAGAAATTACGATTACATGAGCCCACAGGAGAGAATATTGGAATATTAGAAAATACACTCTTCACTCTTCCAAGCAGTTATCTAAAATAAACATTATCCAGATTTAACTTCATGCTGCTGTGATGTCAAATATGATGTGACCATATCAACATGGCAGATAAAGTATGTCTGAATTTCATTCATACCGCACATAACCATGCTATATAGAATTCACTTTAACAAGCAGAAAGTAAGACCAATTCAAGTGTAAAACCTACTCAAGTAGAATGCGATATTTGATGTAGCATAAGTCCTTTGGCTTTTTTTTAAAAAAATCAAAACAGGGTGGTAAGTCCCGAGCAGCTATGGTCACAGGACAAGTATGTTTACCTGACATTCCAATATTTCAAACTTAACTCCAGTAACCAGTATCTTTGTTCTGAGAAGTTCATTGTATTGAAGTTGTCAGAAATCAGTGTAAGAGCAAAAATAAAGAAAATGGTTGCAGCCGTAAACAATTGGAATCTTGTGGCCAGAAAAGTGTACAATGGATCTTAGACCCCCTGAGCCATGAGCTAAGGTTACTTGAGGCTTTACAACTCACTCCTGGCTTCTGCCTTAGCTGACATTAATTCCTTATGATGGATCTATAGCGCAGTAGCCTGATACTCCCAAAGGCAATATTGGTGACTTTCAAAGATTTAGGGTAATACCAAATAAGCCAGGATCTTTTGGTTTTTTACCAACAGGAGACTCTAAAGATAACTGGTTAGTTAGAAAGGTTGGGTTGGAATTCAAGATGAGAAAACAGAGTCGAAACCTTCAGCTTTGGAGGAAATACAGTCTGTAAGCTTGTTTCTAAATGTTAATATGCTGCTGTCTGATGCCTGCCAAAGAAATTATTTTGGTTTTTTTTTCCCTGAATAACAGTCTACCTGGTAAGGCCTCTAGTTCTAGTTACCTTACCTAACCAGCTATTGTGTCACCCTATCACCCCACTTAAATAAGCACTCGTCTTGTCAAATCTTGAATTGCACATAAAACCAACTTGGGTATATCTCAGCCATCATCTCTAGAGTCATCATCCTTGAGGTCAAGTAACAAGGGACACAGTTAAGCATCTTGACTTGTCTCTGTATCATCTCCCTAGTGGTGGAATTAACTTACGCTAGCTGTCAAAACACCTGAATCCCTCAGAGTTTTTCATCACAGACAAAAGACCCACCTCATGGATAAGCAGCTACTTCAAATCTGGGTTGCGTTTACCAAGCAGGCATCCTTGTACCACTATATGTCCTTCTGCCCATTAAATCTGTCCTTAGTGTATTAACAAGTACAATCAAGAGACTTTGTCAAGTCAGCGCTGTGTACTGAAGCATGAGGCAGCAATCAGCCAGCTGTTCCTCCAAGCAAAGGCAAAAGTGGTAACAACGGAATACAAACCATTTAGAGCCAAATCAAGCCAAATGGCTATGGTCACTCTCCAATGCCTTCATTAAACCAAGAGTACATGTGTGAGTGAGAAAGAGGTACCCAATAAGGGCAGCCATCCCTCTAATCAGCCTCTGCGGTGCTTGCAGCCTAACAGAGCTAGCCCTAGACCATGCTCAAGTTCCTCATAAGCAGAAATAGAATATGCATAGAATACTCTATTAAAATACTTTCAGTGACATGATAACCTCAGTTTACAAAGAATGCGGACTATATATATATATACACTCTATACAGTATTAATACGGGTAGTATGAATTAAATTTGGATGACTACATCCGCCATGCTGAAATGGTCATGTGATTTGAACTGTTTTTTTCATATTAGGAAATTAGCCATACTACTCGCCCCACATACTGGTTTTTTTTTGGAAATTATATACTAGGGAAGTATGCGATTTTGGGTGCAGCCATGACGTCCTTGAAACTCACTTTTCTGGGATCAGGAGGCAATCTACTGTGGGGCAAACACCTCTTCAATCTTCATCCTTGACAGCTCAATTTGCCACCCATAACCCAAAAAAGCATTTCTTCTAGAATTTAAATGGCATATATGACACAGAACCATAGCTGGTATCTCGTTTTAAAGAACCTGTTCTTTCCAGATATGACAGACTGAGGGTGTGAGTTAGAGTTATGTGTCGGTACGGGGCATCTCATTTTTTTTACTGCATCTCTTTCTTTCATCTTCCTGAGAGGCTTGAATAAGCAGCATCAGCGTCCGCTCTGTGGCCTAAACTCCTTTGACAACTACTTCGAGTCTTTGCTCTGAAATTTTTTGTTGAAATCCTGTGGTAGAAAAGGCGCTAGCACATCTCATTTCTAGTCTTGAGAGACCTCCTTGTCAGAGAGACAGGCAGGAGAAAAAAGGGGTTGGGGGGGCAGAATGTTTTTTTAACCCATCACCTTCTAGTTTTGGTATTTCTTTACTGAATGGTGAATATAAAAACACACGAATTCTCAAATTCAATTTATCAGGAGGCATTGATACATTTTTAATTGTTGCAGATGTGACAGTGGTAAACAGTAGTGGTGTGCAGTCAGGGCCAGCAAGTCCTTCTCTGCTGCCCAAACACTATCAGAAGCTGATCGACATATACAATCTAAATTCCAAAATTTGTGTTTTGAAATTGTATTAATTTATTTATTCCAACCCTTTATTCTCTATTGATTTCATAATGTTTCTCCTGCAGCACTGCTTTCAGAACATTTTTAGGTAATATTATTAAAGACTGTTAGCCAACCAGATTTCAAGTCTGCCTCCTGAGGCCCACTAGCTGGCATACAATGTCTTAAGCATTTCTCCGTCATCTGGTTGGTTAAGTAGCGTAAAACTGTTTCAGCCCAGTTCAGAATTAGAAAATTACTTAAAAGTTACTTAAAAATATGTTTTCAAGGCGAACTTTTTTTTGAGCAAAGACTACTAGAGAGGCTAACTCTACTACCGGCTAACCCAGAAGATAACTAGCTTGTCTCAGCCCAGGAAAGAGTTTCCAGACTAGTAACGCCGGTAACACTGGCTTACAGCCTTTAAATGTATATATGCGGTTGTAGGGTTTGTAGGGAAGTGGTGGCTCGTAGTTAGGGTGTTGGGCTACCAACCCGAAGATTATGAGGTTGATTCCCAGCTCCATCAAGCCACCACTGTTGGGCCCTGAGCAAGAGCCCTTAATTGCTCAGTAGTATAAATGAAAGGATAAGGGCGTCTGCCAAATACCGTAAATGTAGTGTAGTTGTTTGGAGTTTTCGTAACATAGTTTCTTGATTTTTTTCCCCTCAATACGCGAAATGTCTCTTTGTCTGTAATGCTATGCCGTGTTATATTGTGTTTTTGTATAGTATTGATGGTTTCTATAATTGCGATGTGATAGTGATGGTAGTAAGAGGTGTAACAGTCAGGTAAGTCACCACTGAAGGCCCAGATACCAAATGCACCACCTGCCACTGTTAAACAGTGTTGGAAGGGTTCATTTGGGAATGTAATACAGGTTGCAAATGACCCTATTTCAATTAAGTAACTGATTACATTTGTTTTGGATTACTTTTAAATTTCTAACAGATATAACAATAAATTTCCAAATATTTATACCACGCAGGGTTGTCCTTATAGTGGTACTCTTTTAACGCTAAGAATTTCAGAATCTTTCATCGCTTGAATTAAGATTATAACAATTAAATTTTAAAGCACAGCCACTACAAAACTAAACTTACTAAACAAAAAAGAAGTTTAATGCCGTTTTAGAAAGCAAACCTTTGCATAGCTTTAAAAGGACACACTGGCAACTTGCAGATATGGTATGGATAATAAACGTCCTTAGCAGAAGGCAACATGCAAATCAAAAACAGGCAAAGCAACAACAAATTAACATTAGTCAACATAACCTTTATATTTTATTAAAACATATATTTTTTATTGGACAGAAAGATGAAACAGGAGAGTGAGTGGGGGTGGGACTAGAAAGGACCCAAGCCAGAAATTGAACCCGGGTGGGTGCCAGTGTTTAGATTCTAAATTTTGAAAGACAACATTCAAATGTAAACCTATTTGTAATCATTAACATTTTTAAATGTAACTAATTTAATTACACATTTTTCTTAGTAACTGTAAGAAATTACTGCTACATTTATTTAGTAATTAAATTACCTAACACTGTTACATGTAACTAGTTACTCCACAAAACTGGTGGTAAATCATACTCACTATTATTGCTGCTTATGTTTTGTAATACATATTGAGAAAGAGAGACAGAGAGAGAGAGAGAGAGAGAGAGAGAGAGGAGAGAGAAGAGAGAGAAAGGGAGATGGGGGGGCAAGAGAAAAAGATAGAGGGAAAGAGAGAGAAACAGAGAAAGAGGGGGGGAGTGAGAGAGAAGTCTACTTTGCTTTTACATACATTAACATTTTTGGCATTCGGCAGACGCCCTTATCCAGAGCAACTTATGTTCATCTTACTTTTTTATTTAACTAAACAGTTGAGGGTTAAGGGTCTTGCTTAGGGGCCCAGCAGTGGTAGCTTGGTGGTTATGGAAACTAGAGCCACGATCTTCCATTTGACAGTCCTAGCAGTAACCAATGAGCTACCATTTCCTAAATTAAAACCAAAACACCAAGAAAATACTTTGTATATGTAGATTCCCACAAACGTAATCAAGCAAAATCCTGGTCTGGTTTTTCTTATTAAGAAGAGCATTTGTGGGCAATTCTTTGGGCCTAGTCATAACACAAAAATGCTCCCCAACACACAGTCAGCAGCAGTCTATGAGACATTTACAGCGAGGCCGAGTCACACTTTAGAAAAGCAGGCGGCTGACTCTAATGAACAGGCTGTCACATGTATCAGCGTGCTAGAACAAGCGAAAGCATTTCTCTCACACATCTATAATTACTGTGTTCCGTGTGCATAGTGAAAAGAAGACCATAATCCTTTGAGAAAGACCATGAGGCTGAGATAAAAAGTCCACTTAAGGCTTTAAGGAGGAAAAAGGAAGTCGAAATAATCGTTTTTGTAATTTACTACGCTAACTGCTTAATGCGCAGAGTAGCCACCAAAGCATTGACAAGTCATTAATTGCACTAGAGGAAAAATTAAACATGTCACACGTGTCACATTTTTCCTAAATCAACTCTTTAAATATATTTTATAATATTTATAATATAATACAATTTTTGAATATTAATAAGTTTAGAATTGTACATAGCAAGAGATATATAAGTTATGAATGTTAGCCATCAAACTACACAACTTACATTAAAATATTATTGCTTTTGATTCGCTTTAAATGTATATAATTAAATGTTAATTAACAGTTATTAGTAACAGTAATTAAATGCAATTAAGATATAAATGAAAATTTATATGGAGCTTTTTTCCAGTGGGTCATTTAGCTTAAAGGAAAAAAGAAAAGACCACCGCTTTTTCGATGGCGATGTTTAAATGTTTTCGTATTTCAATTAATAGTCAATAATAATGTTGATAAAATCCAAGCTGCATTAGTCTATATAGAAAGAATCACTTTATAATTGGCTCACAAATCAACACTAAAATTGAATCAAATCAACAAATACGATCTTCAAGGATTTCCTGACCCACTGGAATACAGGTTTAGCCCCACCCCTTTTTGAAACACACATAAAGCTCCTCATTTATCTTCCTCACGCTGAAACACAACATGCATACACACACAGACAAAAGCACACACACGCATACACATCCACCTTTACCAGGCTGCTCCCCAGGCATTGCTGTCTGAAGAACAGAGCAAGTGACCCAATTGTAAAGAAGCCCATTTTCTAGCTCCTGCTGCAGCACCGGTTCATTTCCTCCCCCGAGACAGGAGCGAGCGCCGCGATTGGCTGAAAGTCGCTCACCTGCAGCGTGTCCTCCACTGTTACACTAATATCTGTCGACTGAGGCCCATAAATCAGTGAGAGCAAGATGCTGTGAGGATTCCTAAAGCGTTCTTGCTATTGCAAAACTGGGCACGTACAACAAACAAAAGACTTTAGAGTCAGCACCGGAACTATTGGCGCCCTCGAATAAAAATAACTCCACTCAACGGAGAAATGAAGCGGATAGTTAACAGTTCTTCCTTGAAACCTTGTCGGATGCAGAAATGGTTTGCTCTGATGCGAGTTCTGTATGGAATGTGTGAACCGTCTCTGAGACACTCATTTACATTTACAGTATTTGGCAGAAGTCCTTATCCAGAGTGACTTACATTTTTCTCTTATACAACTGCGCAATTAGGGGTTAGGGGTCTTGCTCAGGGTGGTAGCTTGGTGGCACTGGGAGTTAAGAATTGGTGGCACCGATCTTCCGATTAGCAGTCCAACACTTTATCCACTGAGCTACCACACGCCCTTATCCAGCACGACTAACATTCATCTCTTTTAAACAACTTAGCAATTCGGGGTTAAGGGCCTTGCTAAGGGGCCCAACAGTGGCAGTTTGGTTGTGATGGAAATCGAACCCTGGTCTTTCAATTAGCATTTTGACACCTCAACCACTGTACTACCACTTCACATTTACAGCATTTGGCAGATGCCCTTATCCAGAGTGATCTAATTTTTTTTTAATCTTTTATACAACTGAGCAACTGGGGGTTCAGTGCCCAGCAGTGGTACCCTGGTAACACTGGTATTCAAACCGGTAAGCAGTTCAACACTTTAACCACTAAACTACCACATCCCCCACTTCAGAAAATACTTATTCTTCTTATTGGTCCTTTAATGCAAATTACACTCACAGGATCTTATTTTATCTGGAGAACTGTTCTCCCTCAAAGAATATAAACACATATAGAGCGAAAATGACTGACAATAAAAGTATATGCCCAAATCAATTGGAAGAAAATTGCTCACAATCTGCAGAAACATTATTTCTACTAATGACCATTTCCTGTTTCCACTAGAGAATACAAAATAATGGCACACAAAACTGACAGATGGATGGATGCTGAATTGCCTAGTTCAGGTAATAGACATAGAAAATCAGGAATAAATACAAAGAATCGGCAATATGTTACATTTGGACGTGACAATTTTAAAAAAGCATGATTTTTTAAAGGGAAAAGGAATTACTTGGAAAAAATAATAAAATTAATATTAAACATTAACAATATAAAATATTTAAAAATTATATTATTAAAATATATTCATGCTAAACACATAGGTTTCTCCATCTTGAAAATAGTCACATGTTTTAAAGTGGTAGCACAGTGGTTATAGTGTTGGACTGCTAATTGAAAAATCGAAGTTCGATTCCCAGCACCACCAATGTATCACTGTTGGTCCCCTGAGCAAGGCCCTTAATCCCCAATTGCTCAGTTGTATACAAGAGATAATTGTAAGTCACTCTGGATAAAAGAGTCTGCTAAATGTTGTAAATGTAAATTACACAATAAAGGTTAAACAACAAAAATAAACACCACTTGAAGCATGTCACAGATTTTCTGACTTGTTTATTTTATACTGTTCAATATAATGCCAGAGAATTATCTAATTAAAGCATTTGTGCTCGTTGTGTGCTATTAATCCTGCAAAATCTGCCTGTTTTAGTGTGTTGTCGTCTTTCATGAAGTCTGACACTGGGACTAATTAAAACATTGGCGGTGTTGCGGTCACTCGTCGCACCTCTGCGCCCTTTTTTCAGCACATGACTTCATTAAAAACTATCAACATTCGGTTTTAAATAAATGAAGGACAGTGAACTTCACAGTCTGCTACACAGAATAATTAGCGGAGAGTCACGCGGCCCTTCTCGGGCTGAGAAGCGTGAAGTAGTGCCGAAAATGATTTCTATCTCACACCTCAAACATCAGGATTCAGAGCTTGACGGAAAGCTCAATGCCAGAGTTAAGAATAAATTCATAAACCAAAGTCAACATTTCAACAGTTTCCACAAATATAATTCCCCAAAATGTTTTTGACAAATAAATTATTTTCAAACAAATTATTAAAACTATTCCAATAAAGGGAAAGAAGTTAATGATAAGGCTTGAAAAGCAGGCCTGGTTCTTGCCAAAAGCAGGCCTGGTTCTTGCCAACCATAGAAGAGTGGGCAGACAGATTTCCTGGGTGGGCAATTTTTAGAGGTTGGGTTGAGTAGATATATACTCTGTGGGTTGATGGATGGATGGATGGATGGATGGATGGGTAGGTGGATGGATGGATACATGAATGATTGGATGGATAGATAGATAAATACAGTGGCACCTTAAACTTCACAACAACTAACTAGTTTTGAGATGCAAACCCTCACTTGGCCGATTTTTGCACGCTAATATTCGGGTTATGAGCCATCTTCGAATACCCCCACCACTAGTTGGCGTGGCGAACACCCCAGTGAACGTCATAACATCCGCCCAGCATCCCATGTGTTACTTGATAGCTAGTCAGACATGTGCGTTAGCAAGTGGAGTCGTTTGATCGCCAAGGTAAATGCTGTACATCAAAAAACAGTTTATTGCAGTGCATTCTATTGTATTGTTTGTTTATTAGCGATCCGTTAGCTAAAAAAGATGCTGTAAGGTCACCTTCAGGCCACTTCCTTTTCCTGCGCAGTTAACAGTGGGTTTATGTCTGTTTCGGAGGGAGAATCTGAATAATGGTGGCTGAGCTGTAGAGCCGGGCAGGATAATGACATCACTCTACATTTACACTCTCTCTCTTTGCACCACTCTCACACACACACACACACACCTGCTGAAGAGAATGCCACTGACAGCGTTTAGGAGTTTACTCTCACACACAAATATTACACACTTATACACACATACACACACACACACACACCTGCTAAAGAGATCGCCAGCAGCATCGTTTAGGAGTTTACTCTCACACACAGATATCACACACTTATACACACACCAGAACACTGACACAGGTATCACACGCATACACTGACACACACATATCACACTTGTTTTCACACACATATCACACACCTGTTTATACACACACAGATATAACAAACATACAAACACAGACACACAAATACACGCTGACATCAAACACACCGATAACCCAAACACACACACACATAAACACAGGTGCAAACATATAAAGAGATATCACACGCACAGGCACGCAGATATTACAGACATCGCTCACACACATACGGTGGGGGTGGGGGGGTTGTTGTTGGGTGGTAATTTCTCTCTCTCTCTCTTTATGTCGCTCTCTCCCTAGCTCTATGCCGCCCTAGCCCTTTTTTCACTCTCTTTTTCTCGGTCTTTGTCTCACCTTTCTCTTGCTCTGTGTCGCTCTCTCTTTCCCTCTCTCCTGCTCTGTCTCTCTATTTTTCTCTCTCTCTTTTTTACTTTCTCTCTCTCTTTCTAAATGAAAGGCTATAGCCATCTCCCATGTAGAATTAACATTTTTCACTGCTCGAACAGCATGAAGTTATTCCTCTACTACAAAAAATTAACAGAATAACCAGTAACACTGTCTGTATCATAAGATAGATTATTCTATTGCAAGATGTGTAATTAGTCATGTGTGTATTGTGTTTAAGATTTTATGTCCGGTGTTGTATGTGGAGCAGAGCGGGTGTATGATATGTGTGTGTGTGTGTGTGTAATTTCATGTTGGTGATGTGTCAGGTCAATTAAAACATTGCGTGTGAAGTCGTGTGTCATGTTGGTGTCGTGTGCAGTTTAGTCGTTTCTGTCTGTGTGTGTGCTGTGCCGTGTGGCATGTTATTTTACTGTTGTGTGTAGTGACCTGTAGAGTCGTGCAGTGTTATGTTGTTGTATGTTAAAGAGGTGTAGTTCAGTGGCGGGCAGTGCATTTGGGACCTTGGCCTTCAGTGGGGATTTACACGACTGATACACCACTTAATACCACCACTATAATGTTGCAATTATAGAAACCATCAATACTATAAAAAAAATGCAATATAGCACGGCAAGGCAGAACAGAGAAAGAGATTTTTACATATTGAGGGTAAAAACCATTTTTATTAAAGCAAAAAAACGTTAACACAACTCCAAACCTCTACACTACAACCGTAACTGTACCACATACATTATCTGGAGCAGTTCAGAATCAATATCTATCTTAATATCTATATAACATTACAAAAACATTGAAGATATAAATAAAATATATAATACATTTAAAGACTGTAAGCCATCGTTACCAGTTGGCAAGCACAGAAAAAGAGTGGGAAACTCTTTCCCAAGCTGAGACAAGCTATTTATCTTTTTAACTAGCTTACCTACGTTTAAAGTCGGAAAAATCTGACTTAAAACTTACTTTTAAAGTAAGTAAGTAAGTAAAGACTGTTTGTAGGCTGTAAGAATTTGCTGTGATCAACAAATCAGAGGACGAAAAAATGCTGATGTGATTGTGCGCCAGATAGCGAGCCTCTGGGGTGGGTTAAAAAATCTGATTGGTTAAAGAAACAGTTTAATATGTAAAACTTTAATTTAATTTAACTTTAAACTTTAATATTTACAAAATAATATTTACCAATAATCAATCTGCCACTGTTAACATTGTTTAAGTTCCATGGGCAGCACTACTGATTCTGAAAACTTTGGCGGATTAGATTAACATGGCAGCACCTAAAAACTGAAATCCGATTTACATACAGGTATAGGAAGCAGTGCAGCAAGAGAAACACTATGAAATAAAAAGAATAAAATATAAATGGGAATAAATTAATAACATTTCATGGAACAAATATGAGAATTTAGGTTGTAAATGTAGGTCAGCTTCTGATAGTGTTTAGGCCACCAGAGAAGGTCTTGCTGGACCTGACTGCACACCACTGGGTGTCACGCATAGAGTCGCATATGTCGTGTAGGTGGTGTGTGTGGCATCAGGTGGGAAATCATGCTATGCTTGTAGAATGTCATGTGTCATTTTGTCTTTTTTTTCAATTTATATAATATCTAGTTTGTTAGTTTAATAAGCAAAAGTCATATATGTCACATACGATATCACAACAGCGAGAAAATTGCTTGTCAGAAGATGTTAAACAAGTGCAAATGTAACAATACGGAACAACCCTGTTTTTCTGAAGTAAATTCATCACTTAAAATGTGACGCGTCACACTTTCTGCCATTTTGGGATATAACGAGTGTTCTCTCCCGTGCGATCATGTAATAGTAAAGTGTCCATCGGATGTGTACTTTAAAATCCGGGCGGAAGTAGTAGACCATCATATGGGGAAGTACGCAATTTTGGATGCAGTCATGAGCATCGTAAACAATCAGATATTCTCTAAGTATGTACTATATTAAAGTAAGGATGTACTTCCCCACTGTTGTAAAAGGGTGCTGTATATAGTATGGTTATGGCTAGTAATAAATATTGAGACTACACACTCCATGTTAATATTGTCGACACAGCAGCGTGAATTATCTTGAATGTTGCCAAACGAGTGCAAAGCAACGTAAAGTGCTACGTCAAAGTTTTCCGCCACTTCCACATATGACGTATGACGCGTTGCCTTTCTTGTGGGATCATGGGATAATAAAGTGTCCATCTAATGCGTAGTTCAAAATCTAGACAGGAGATTTTGCATACTAAAGACTGGGACGTACTTCATGCACCGCATGCTCATCTTTCCTCTTGTGTTCCTGCCAGATGTCTGTTTTTACCCCCACAAGCAGAGACCCTAGGAATATTTCCAGTGCAGATCTCATCTACAGAATCATAACCAATCGGATGTTACTGAGGGACTGGAATGTGTGTATAGTGAACACTGGAACTAAAGAGATGTCAGCTCTATAGCTGCTGTAATATACCATAACATACCCAGACCAGAAGCCCGGCTGCTATGGCAACGCTGCCACCCAGCCATTGATAAAAGAAGACGAGACGACACGCTTAGGACAAATGCAGTGAAGTGTGTCCATCGCAGTCTTCAGAAAAATATCAACGCACCAGTCAAATCGATTTCTTTTCTTTTTCCTTTTAGTTGACAAAGCAGCTGCTGTGAGGACCAAAAATAAAGACACATGTACACATCAAGTGTTGCAAGTACCCACACACGCACACACACGGACACATAGAGACACACACACACAGAGCTGCAGAATATTTCATCATTAGATTGCAGCACTTAATCCTCTGCTCCAGTGGCTCCACTTTCACCATTTTAATAATCTGCACACACACATACACACCACACACACACACACACACACCAACTACAGGTACACCAAAACAGATTTGAAAACACACACAAACTATGTGCATAAATGTGCACCGGCACACACACACACACACACACTTATAGATACACCCAAACATACACACACTTTAATACACTCATGCATACAATTACAGACACACACAAATTCCTTTACAGACTCTCAAACACACACACACACACACACACATTTTAATACACTCATGCATACAATTACAGACACACATAGATAACCTTAAACACATTCATGATCGCTCTTTGACTACACACACACACACACACACTGAGACACTCACAAATACACTTGCTCATTCTCTCTCTCTCTCTCTCTCTCTCTCACACACACACACACACACCTGCAGAATAAGAATGTCAACCAGAGGTGGAAGAAGAGCGGAGACTAACGGAGACTCTGACCTTTTTCCTCTGCAACAAAACATCATCCATTCAGCAGTAAATTGACCCTTTCTGTTCTCTCAGCTCCGCCTGACAGACGGCCGTCTCCCGCAGCGCTCCAGCACATTCCATCACATTCCAAGCTTTTTCTACGCTTCTCAAACATTAAAAAGGGGACAGTGACACCCACTTCACCTGACACTGAATACACACACACACACACAGCAGTGTCTCAAGCCAAGGTCAAATGCTGACTGGATTGGGTGATCAAGGCCTGACAGTTAAAGCATTATCACCTCTGTGAGTGTTTTATTGAGGGCAGTTTATTAAGCAGTGAGAGACTAAGAGATATTAATAAAGATTCTCTCGCTCTTCAGCTGAAAAAAAATTAACCCAGCATCACCCAAGCGAAAGTAAGAGAGAGAGAGAGAGAGAGAGAGAGAGAGAGAGAGAGAGAGAGAGAGGGGGAATAAGCAAGAGAGAATGTGAGAGCAAGATAGAAAAGGGGCAGAAGAAAAAAAGGGGCAGATAGAGGTAGAAAGAATATAAAAGTAAAAAGGCAGGAAGAGGTACAAGGAAAGAGGAAGAGATGTAACAATGTAGATAGAGAGATAGAGAAAGGATAGAGAAAGGTAGAAAAAGCAGTAGAGCAAGAGAGAGATAGAAAAAAGGAATGAGGAAAAAAGGTAGAAAAATATAGCAAGATAGATGGAGGAGATGTAGAAAGAGAAAAGACCAGGTAGAGAGGGAGAAAGAGGGAACATGGTAGAAAAAGAGATAGAGAGGAAAAGAAAAAAGAGGTAGTGAGCTCCCAAATCCCCAAATCCACATCTGGTCCAGAGTGCACATGGCACTCAGAGAACATTTTAACAAACACAGACATTTTAGGTGTGTGTGTGTGTGTGTGTGTGTGTGTGTGTGTGTGTGTGTGTGTGTGTGTGTGTGTGTGTGTGCTAAAAATATTTGTCTCAGGAGGCGTCAGACGCTGTTTACTGCTCCTCTGCACATTTCGACCGAAGCTCAGAATACAGATGTTTGCCAAGCAGCAAGCAGCAAGCAGCAAGCAGCAAGAGTTGAGCCGATTCCTTGAACAATAAAAGCAACGATCATTCAAATAAAATACGCAATTAGACAAATAACCTCACAAAAATTATTCTGTTCATCACTTATGAATTCAAATATTTCCATATCAATACGATATCACGTACCTGAAGGAAAGTCAAAAATAAAATACAACAGAGGAAAAATATGGTAAAATTTCACACATCTGGAACAGTTACAGCATCATAACCAGCCCCACATGGCTGTCAGTTCTGATCTTCATCAACCTTCTAAACTAACATCCCACCGGTGACGCTAATGCTAATATTTATTCTTAGCTCCGATCCGCTTATCTTCATGCGGTAAATAAGCTTATGAATGTGATGCAGTGTTTGTCTAGCATTGATTTAACAGAACAGGATTGTAAAGCGCTTAATTAACGAGCAGATGCTGGTGTATTTCTATTGACGGGATTCCTTTGCGATGACATCATGTGCAGTTTTCTAGGCTGAGGTCATTAGCAATCTGTAAAATTGGAGCTAAAAGCTTTTTGGAGCAAGTTCCAGGGCCAGTTTTTTGGGTTTTTTTCCATTTTTTTGTTTTTTCGAGCCTTTTGTTTTTATGATGATGTCCTAAAAAAAAACTTTTTTTCCATTCACATTTTTGTATAGTTAACATTTGTCCATTGATCTATCAAAAAAAAAAAAAAGAATCTGACTTTTCATGTACTCTTGGGGGCCCCCTGGTGTCCATGGTGGCTGCTTAGTTCGCTTATGCCTTTGGTCGGCTCTGATTAGTCACGTCTCCATACGTAGGTTCATGTTTGAGCAGGGAAGTGGTAGCTCAGTAAAGAAGGTGCTGCAATGCTATTTGGAATATAGTGGGTTCTGATCCCAGCACAGTTAATCTGCTAGTGCTGGGCCCTTGAGCAAGGCCCCTGAACATAAACTGCTCAGTCGGTTAAAAATAGACATAAATGAAAGTCGATAGCTAAATTAAGTGAAGGAGGGTGTCTGCTAAACGTAAGAAATATAAATGAAAATATATTAAGTTGTGTGTAAGTAGTAAAAAGCATTTTAAGAAGCCTAAAAATAAACTTAAACTAAAATTACTGTAAAACATGAAAAGTTTGGTGAAGTTGCTCCAAAGATTGTGATAAAATGGATTATAATAATAAATGTTTATACATCATTTCGATGACATATGGAACTACATATTCCAAGTTTTGGGGTTTTTATTGTAATAGTACATTTGGTGCGGAATAGGTCTGGTATTCTTTTATAAGGCCCAAAATTGCTAGCGCCGCTCCTGGTTCTGGGTCTTACATTGATCCTTTGATCAACAATTCAGAGCCCTAAATATTTAAGACACCACTGCCCCAAATGGATACACATCGAAATAGATTTCTCCCAAGCCAGGTTTTTTCTCCATGCTGGCAAATCCCTGGAGTACAAGCTTTTAAGAATAGGCGCTAGAGCTCATATCCCTCTCTCACTCATTCCCTATGCACTCTCTTTTCTCCCTTTAATGCTGTTTTCTCCTTCGTGCCATGTACAGCAGGCCCGAGATTCGTCTCGGCCACAGCTTTCAGAGGCCCAGGCAGAGGAAAGGGCAGCAGTCCCAAAGCCATCACACCACATCATGCAATTACCCTTCACTAGCTCAGCATGAACACAACACCCCAGAGCGCCTCTCTATCTCTCTCTCTCTTTTTCTTCACACATCGCAAGACTGGATACACTATGGAGAAGAGTTATCTGTAGCTGGTTCTGGAATAAACCGTATGGTACACACACTGTTTAACTGCCTAAGTAGCCAGATTGTGACAGCTTTGAATCTTGATTTTTCATCAGCTGATGTGAGAACTGTCATCAGCTGATGTGGGAACTATGATGACAAGTAAATCCTAAGAAGCAGAGAGAAGAAAACCACAAAACAACAGACCAAATCAAGCAGTATGAGGAGCAGAGTGAACAGAGCCACACCCATTGCTTAAACAACCAGTCAAAGCTTCCCTGCATCATTGGGATACACCCTATGGCCGAAAGTATTATGACAATATCACATTCATATGTGTTATTCCAGATGTTAGTCTCACTCTTCCTCCTATAATAACCTCTTCGCTTATGTAAACTCTTTCCACTAGACTGTGTCATGTGACTGTGTGGCTTTGATCATGGGGAGGTCCGGGGTTCAGTCGGGAGTTCCAGTTCATCCCTAAAGGTGTTCAGTATTAAAGTTTAAGTCAGAATCAGGACTCTGTACAGGAAAAGAGAGTTCTTCCACTGTGCAATTTAGAACTTTAGAACACTAGTGAACAAACAGCATCATGAAGACCAAGAAATTCACCAGACAGGTCAGGGCTAAAGTTGTAAAGAAGTTTAAAGCAGGGTTAGGTTATAAAAAAATATCCCAAGCTTTGACCACAGGGTCAGAGAAGTAGCTAAGAGGCCCATGATCACTCTGGAGGTGCTGGAGAAATCCACAGGTCAGGTGGGATAATCTGTTCACAGGACAACTATAAGTCGTGTACTCCACAAATCTGGCCTTTAAGGAACAGTGGCAAGAGGAATGCCATAAGAAAGACATAAGAAGTCCTGTTTGCGGTTAGCTACAAGCCATGTAGGGGACACAGCAAATATGTGGAAGAAGGTGCTCTTGTCAGATGAGACCAAAGTTAAACCATCCCCACTGTAAAAACATAGTGGCAGCATCATGATGTGGGGATGTTTTTCTTCAGTAAGGACAGGGAAGCTGGTTAGAGTTGATGGGAAGATGGATGCAAAAGACTCGAGACTGGGATGTAGATTCACCTTCCAGCAAAATACAAGCCAGAGCTACAATGGAATGGTTTGGATCTTCTAAGAATATTCTAATGTTACAACGGCCCAGTCAAAGTCCAGACCTAAATCCCATTGAGCATCTGTGGCAAGACTTGAAAATTGCTATTCACAGATGCTCCCGATCCAATCTGGCTGAGCTTGGGATATTTTGCAAAGAAAAATGGGCAAAAATGTCCAATAGTCTTTAGATCTTCAAAAGACTTACAGCTGTAATTGCAGTTAAATGTGGCCCTACAAAGTATTGATGCAGGGGGGCTGAATACAAATACAAATGCACACCACAATTTTTATTTGCTTAAAATTTTGAAAACCGTTTATTATTTTCATTCCACTTCACAATTATGTGTTACTTTGTGCTGGTCGATTACATAAAATCTCAATAAAATACAATTAAGTTTGTGGTTGTAAAGTAGCAAAATGTGAAAAAGTTCAAGGGGTATCAATACTTTTTCAAGGCACTGTACGGATGTGCTAGTAAAGTGTTTGCAAACGTTTGGCCCTATTTGTTGTTTGTTGTTAATAAACGTTATCCACACATCTAAAATCCTTAATTGTTGCTTTCTGGAACACCAAAAACCAGCATCAATTGTTGAAAGAATTCCAAATCTACAATGGAATTATTTTTATCCCAAACAGTGAAATTCATTACATGAATCAAACAAAGCATCCAAGAGCAACCAAGCGAGCAAGAGTTCTGCCTTGTCATGCGTTATTAACCCAACATAACCAGATATAAGCTCCTACCTTTTTCAGTCGCCCGCTCTTGGTGCCTACGTAGGCCAGCGAATGGTCCTTGTAGACGTAGGCAATCACCGAAGTCATTTTGTCATTGGATTCGGAGAACAGCGGAATCCCACGGACCATCTCAGACACCCCGAGAGGCGCATTCATATCCAGCCCGCAGAAATTGTCATCTATAGTCAGGAGCTGTATGAGGAAAAAGCGAAACATGACATCATGATCGATGACATCATCTGAAAATCTGAAATTTTACAATAATGTCACAAAGCTGTGACACAAACTGACGTACTATTTTACATTGTGTACAAATAAATAGAATAAAAATTCCAATAAGAAAAAGTGCGATTCAAGCACCTAGATCATTTAACCAAAATGGAAAGGGCTACAATGGCCAACAAGACCCCGTTGAAAAATGTGTCATAAAAAAGTCTTTAACATTTGATTACTTCAAGGTTAACATTTCAAAAGATTCTAATTTTAATTTTAATTTTAATGAAGACCTTTTTACTAGCATATTGAAACGACCTTAAAATTAAGTTGTAGGATTTATCAGTTTGCCATGTGGGAGATCGAATAGAAGGTGATATACATTCATCAACATGTTTGATGTGCATATTAAATAGGCATTTTCAAATAAATATTCTCGTAGACGATGTGGACATGACGTGATGTCATGACGAATGGGTGCCTAAGTTAGGGCAGGCTTCAAGAATGGAATGATTTATAGATGCTGGTAAAGCAGTAATGATTTTATATTGGACCGACATGCAGATTGATTTGGAGAATGCGCCGCTGAGGTTTCCACGAAGGAGACAGGAATATGACAGGAAGACTAGTGAGGATTGATGCCTCACCAGCCAATGACTCGTTAAAGGACGCACAACTTTTATACACAACGGAACAGTGATTAGGATTCGTAACACGCAAGAATCCTAGTCTAAAGAAGTTTTCAGAAGTATGTGTACAGGGTCATATGAAGTTTAGGTTAGGCTGGGGGGGGGGGGGGAGTTAATGTTTGTATTTCATATTTATGAACTTTCTTGCATAATTGAAATATACAGCAAAATATAATTAAATTGCTTGGTTGGAATTTTCCAACAGATTAGTTTATTTGTTTGTGGTTTTGTTTAATTTTTGTTTGGGGGTTACTATAATGATATAATTTTGAAAGAAAAACATTTTTAGAAAAATACTGCAAATATTCCATTTTTTTATGCACCGACTGACACAAGTCTGTTTGGTTTTTGTAGGTATGTTTGGATGTTCAGGTTTTTTCTGAATTTTTTTTTGTATGTTTGTTCAGCTTGTTTTTAAAGTTGTGTTGTCTGTTTTGGTATTTATATTAATGCTGTGTTATATAACTCGCTTTTTCGTCAGCACTAGCCATCAGTGATGCACACAAAAGGTTCAACAACAAATTAGTGCTAAATTCCACTTCAGCACCACACGCTAGTTTTCCGAAATGACACTGTGCCAAACATGGTGCCTCTGCGTTGCCAGGTTGTGACAGGACTCAAGCCGGGATCTGTCATAAATTGCAATAAAAGACTCATACTCCTTTGTATCCCGGCCAAAACTCCACTCAGTTATGCTGCATGTTGTGTTTATCCTTTAATCGTAACAAAGAACAATTACAAAATGTCTGAAAGGTGGAAGAGAAGCTTTGGTTGCTTTAGAGCATGGAAGTGATCCAAGTCAAAGCAGACATGGGTGTTTTTTTCCCCCTTACTGTCTTAGACCAACCTCAGAAGACAGATTTCTTAGAGAAAAGAGATGAGCGTTAAGTGTAAGGAGGCTGGTCCTGGATGAGAACATATTCCCCAAACACAAGGCTCTTCATTAAGCAAATGGAAAGTCTGAACACGACCTACTGAAACGGCTGTTTATCCACTGAGTCAAAAAGAGATCTACGGTTAGACAGAGGTAGAAAAACGAATAAGAACTATTCAGCATTGCGTATCAGGACGAGTCGATGCATGTGTGTCCTTTTGCTGCAGATTTCTCTGACCTTTCGAAATGTACTGCTGTCAAATGAACCCCCGCACATTCGCAGCCTTGGCAGGCCAAACTAATGGAGCTCATTTAAAGCACCCGGATCTCGCTCGCTCACCTTGCTCTGGCTAGATAAAAAACCTAGCGCGTGCCGCCTGAGCCGCTCCCTGCTCTACACGATGAATCACCAGACCAGGAACCAGCGAAATTTAATAAAAGCCTCACTCGCCTCCATCCCGCGTCTTTGCTTACATCAGGAGAAATGAAAAAGAGTGCAAAACTTCAAATAAATTCAAGCCTCCTTTTGCCGGTCGTGAAGGTTACAGACTTAGAAGTTTCATCACCCGGGAGGTCGAAGGTCAACTGGTTGGCAGAAGAGAAAATGAGAAAATGGAGTCTCTTGTGTTCGTTTAAAGCAAATGCTGGCATTTTTTTCCGAAAAGCTAGATCGGATCACAGAATCAGTGTACCAAACGTACCACATTTTATAGCTCTATGTAAATAGAGAATAAAACTGACTTCAGGCACAAAGATTTACATTTACATTTACAGTATTTGGTAGACACTCTTATCCAGAGCGACTTACATTCAATTTTATTATACATCTGAGCAATTGGGCATTAAGACCCTTTCTCAGGGGCCCAGCAGTGGTAACTTGGCGGTACTGGGAATCGAACCCAAAATCTTCTGGGTAGCAGTCGAACACCTTAACCACTAAGCTCTCACAAATGATTAATATATTTACAGTTCTAATATTCGACAGACACTCTTATCACGCAGTTTTCATTTATTACCGTTTACTTTATCCATCTAGGCAACTGATGGCTAAGGGCCTTGCTCGGGGGCCCAGAGGTGGCAACCTTGTGTACTTAGGAATTGAACTCAATCTTCTGACCAGCAGTCCAACACCTCGACCACTTTGGCAATTATCTCAGGCATGTAAAAATTTAAAGATGAGGGTTAAAATCCTTGATTAACTGCACTGCAGTGGCAGCTTGGTGGCCCTGTGACCTAAACTCACGTCATTCCAATTTGCAGACTAAGATATTAATCACTGACTTACCACATGCTACTTGCTTCTTCTTATTATTAATTTTTGCCCTTTTATAATTTAAGGAAAGCTTCACTGTTATTCGTAAAAAATATCCCAGTCTCTTGTTTGGCTTGAATCTTATTTTTAAATTCCAGACAGTTCCAGTGTAGACTCATCATCAGGAGAAACGGAGGAAGGGTGGAGGAGGGGTGAAATAGAATGAAGGCCCACAGGTCAAACAGCCTATCTCCGAGGAAACAAGAAAAGAAACCAAGGAGTGACTAAGGCAATGAGTGTTAGACTGACTGGACAAGATGCAAGGCATTATTTCTGACTGTTCGCTCCTTGTCTGACAGAGACTAATGTCTTTTGGCACGGTGGCCATGCTAGCAGAAGGCCCACTCTTGTAACCGAGCGCATATGCATGGGCATAGGTCCTGACGCCGATGCCGCATTATTCCGGCTACAGCAGATGCCATGTCTATCATGTCGTAAGTGTAGAGACTTAATAAAACATCTTTTCTGTAAGGCTTTGTACATCCTCCTGTTTAAAAGCAGCTTGCTCATCGTTGTACAATTAAAGGGTGGGCCTGTAAATTCAGCAGAGTGCTTATTTTATCATTTTGTTAATCCCTAACACCGCTTTCCTCCCACCGTCGATGCGCCCGTCCCTCAAGAGGAGAACCCACTGATGCACTGGAGCCAATTTCATGCTGTGCATCTAAAGGTGTAAAAATACGGAGGAGGATAAAGAAGGATGAGGCTGGAATGGCGAGCGAGTCTAAAAGCCTGAGGATGAGAGAGTAATAACTATAATAATGAGAGAGTAATAATAATAAGAGAGAGAGGAAAACAGAAAAAGAGAAAGAAAGAGATAAACAGAGAGAAGAGAGAGACTCACAGAGAGAGATAAAGAGAACAAAAAAAGATAGAGACTCAAAAAGGGTAGAGAGACAAAAAAGAATGAATAAAAGACAGAGAAACAAAGGAAAAAGAGAATGAAAAGAAAAAGAGACTTACTGAAAGATAGAGAGAAATAGAAAGAAATAAGAGAGACTTAAAAAAGGAAAAAGAAAAAAAGAAGAACATCAAATGGCAGGAGGGAAAGAAAAAGAGTGAGAAAAAAATATTCACAAAAAAAGGAGAAAAAAGGGGGGTGAAAGAAATTAGGTCACTTGGATCTAACTTCCTGTTGCAGGACAAAGAACTCTCTTTCTTTCCCTCCCTCTTTCTTTTTTTCTCTCTTACTCTGTCTCTAGCACCCAGTTTGCCTGGTACACTGAGCAGCAGTCGGAAATCAAATTTTTTTTTTTTTAAGTCAACAACGTGACAGGAGATACTCGTGTTTTTCTGTTGTGCGAGACAAAAATAGATAGAAATGAATAAATAAATAAATTCCAGACGTGTAAGGAGAAGTTGTCGTTGTGGTTTGCCAACCTATTTTTAACTGAGTAAAGCAGCAGTGAGATTAACACACGAAAACTAGGACAAAAATCTGACGAGTAAATGCAAGGGCAACAATTGCTTAAACTGTTAAACTGTTTTTTATTTAATTTTTGTAAATTTGAAATTATTTCAAAACCATCAATTTTTTTTATTTGTCTGAACGTTAAATATTTTCGTAGTTAATAAGTTCTTTAAATGCCTAGTTTTGGATTTGCGGTTCTGCTAAATGCAGGAAGTGTAACATCATTACTAAACATTTCTCCAAAACATGCTTTTTAATCCTCCATTGGGAATTATTTTAATTTTTTTTTGTATATATTCATTTTTTACATATTTTTATTTATTTATTTATTTATTTATTTTTCAATAATTTGGTCATTTTTGCCCTTTTCCCCATTGTGACTTACATTTATTTTATTCATACACCTTGAGCATAAGGGGTCTCGCTCAAATTCCCAGCAGTGACAGCTTCACTGTCCTGGGATTTAAACTTACATCCTTCTGAATAACACTTTAACAACTTAAACGCTGTTGTTTTGGGTTTTCAAGCCTCAGCAAAACCAAGCTGCGTTTGATTGGACCCTTGAGCAATGCTCTTAACCCTTTCTGCTCTCTGGACATGTGCAAGGTGTTGCTTTAAAAATGATTAACATATTAAGGGATTTGCAAAGCCGCTGTTCTGAATCTTTATCAACAGCTATGGACCAATCAGCCTCCAGAACTCAACAGCGCTTTGCTATAGAAAATACACATCTATTAAAACAGAGTTAGATTTTTTTAAATGATAAAGTTTAAGAAAGACAAAGATCTTTAGCTGTCAGTCCAGGATCAGTCCAACAAGTCTAACAAATCAAATGCTGATAGACGGCGACGTAGAAACAACCTAAGACAGCGAACAGGGACACAGCGTTTCAAGCATCCTTTTAGAAAGCCCCCCCCCCAACAGTTGCATAATTACGCTTTCAAATCCGCTTATTTTTTCATGCTCAAGTAATATCTCACACAGAGCCTGTTGTTAGCAACAAAAACAGTGCTTCTCTCAAGTCTCTTCTCTGTTTTCGATGTAATTATATCAACACGTAATTACTGTGCAACACAAGCCCTTGTGAGCCTCAAGAAGAGAAGAGCGTGTCCATGACTCATTCTAAATGCAGAAATTCATTCATTAATGGATGAAAACTTACAGGCTTAAACAGGGTTCGGACAGATGAAGGGATGAACGGATTAAATCTTTTATTTGTCTCGATCTCAGACTGCAGTCTGTTCTGTTCGCTAGTCGTTACTGAGCAGAAGAAAAACGGCAAGATAGAGCAAGACAGAATCAAGACCGGATTTTCATACTGACCCACAGCCAGACAAACCGAGCGCAGCCCCACACTCACAAACCACAATGTAATTTACAAACTGTGACATTTCCGCAAACATCCCTGCTTCTGTCTTTCCTCTGGAAGAATTCTATACTAAAATACTAAAAATACTGCAAACAGTCATTTATTTCAAAACTTTTTATTAACCAACTAACAGAAATTTGATCCGTCTGATTCCATCTTAAAGGTTTGTTTTTTACACATTTAATGAAATTAGGCCCTAAGTGAGAAGTGCCCCCAGATAAACTAAGCCTGCATCAATGCACCCTACCTGCCTGGCGAAGCCCAGCTGGCATACTATGCCCTCTTGTTAGGTAGTAGAATGGTTGGTGGTGGATCGCTTCCTGTGGGCCCTCCCTAATTATAGTCACTGGACTTCAGCCTCGAGTCCAGGTTAGAGACGTTTTTCCATAGTTCCATAGTTCCTTACTTGTCTCGCTCTCTTTCTATTTCTCTCTCTTTCTATCTCTTTCTTTCTCTGAGCTCCCAGACATGCCTGCACTGCACGCAGGGTCAATGTTTATTTATGGTTATTTTAATACATAAAAATGCTATTTATATTTTTTTTATTAGTTTAAACCTAACTTCTATTTATTTATTTATATTAATGTAAATTACTTCAAACATTATTTTATTTATTTGTGTTGCAGCTAAAATGTTTTAAATAAAAAAATGTTATTTTTAATAATAACTAATTTATTTGTTTGCTTATTTTATTTCATTCATCTTCTATACCTGCTTATTCCCTAATTCGGGGTCACAGGGATCTGCTGGAGTCTATTCCAGACGTCTCTGGAAAGGCAGGAGGGGTCCACCCTGGACAGGTCACCAGTCCATTACAGAGCCACACACACACACACACACACACACACACACACACACTTACTCCTATGGGCAATTTAGAATCACCAATTAACCTAACATACATGTTTTTAGACTGTGGGAGTAAACCCAGACAACCACCACACAACTATACACACAAAAATACCCCTGCCTGGGAATCGATTCTTGCTGTGAGGCAACTGTGCTAACCACTAAGCCACCGTGCTGCCACCCTATTTTATTTATTTTCTTTTAATACTTTTTATTGTCAGATGTTCTTTTGCAGAGGTAAAATAGTGACTTCATTGTTTTTAAAGCACAGCTGTTCTGCTAGTGTTGCTGGTAGCTTCACAGCCTGTAAATCTGGACACCTCTTACTACAGACTACACCAAAGCAGGTTACAAAACATTAAAAGTTCCATCAGGTCCTTTCTCACTGCACCATTTCTTCTCTTCTGTTGGTTGCCTTCAAGCGTAAGAGCTATCTTTGGTTGAGGCCCAAAGGTAGGACTTCTGAGGCCCCCGGATAAAACAGAATGAAGACAAACTCTCACTCGAGAGCCTGAAGAGCACTGACTGATGAGTCACGAGTCATAGCCTGGCTCATGACATTTCCCTGTAAGCCCCTCGAGAAAGAAAAGAGAAGCTGTTATGTGAGAAGACGTCTATCTGGGCGTAGCACATGTGTCAAGGCTGAATTAGCATAGCTAGATACCATGGTGGCCTTTAGAAGGCAGAACTGCTATGCTATACTTTTTCACCAGGGCACCTTTACACTGGAAGGGAACAGAACTCGCTACGTCACCAAAATGTGATTGCTCGCTATCTTTTATTAATTTCCCCTTGCAATTTTTTTATGTTTAAACTGCATAGTTGGCATGTCCCCTATTATCTCCTCATATACACACTCCTTTTTCTTACGCTATTCCCAGTCTCTCTCTATCCTTCTCTACTAGTTCTCTCTGCTGTTGTCTTATCCTTCTTTCACTTATTCTCTCTCTTCCCCTTTCACTCTTCTTGTCTTTTTGTCTCTCTCTTTTTTCTCCCTCCCTTTAACACTTGTTTATTTTTTTCTTTGCATGCAGCAGTGTCATAATGGTCTGAGTCATCCGCCTTCCCCTGTACGACAATGGTGCATGCTGGTGTATAGTCTATGTGGTGTGATGCACACACACAATCAAATTAGAGCTAATTATACTTTGATGTTTCAAGAGAACAAGGGAAATAAAGATGTCTGAATATGAAAGCCAGCAGGGAGAAGGCACAATACCCACAGGAGCACATTAGCTTTTCACCGAGACGTGTAAAGTGACTGCTGACTGACTGATGATAAGCTTACAATGAATTTGGAGATGATTTATGACCTCAGCGTCCGTAATTACACACAGCCACATAAGTAATGAGCTCAATAAATCCAAAGACAGACTTCAACAATCCAAAAAAACGCTTTGGCATTAAAGGGTGGGAGTGGGCGGAGCTTCGGGTGCAGAAGTCAATTCACGTAAATTATTTTAATTCTTTCTCGCAAATCAGTCACGGCCACAGCTGAGGAGATAATTATTTTCCTGCACTGATCCAGGATTAGCCTTCGCTTGACCTTGTGGAACAAATTCTCTAACAAAATGACATTTCCTTAAAATACGGCTGATTTTTCAACCAGGATTTCGATATCAAAGGACGACTCGTTAGCTATCAGGGATGTCGGATTTTGCCATACAAAATAACGTAACATGAAGAACATTATAAGAACATTTGTTTAACGTTACGAATCTACATAGTATAAATCTTTAACATTTGTAAAATTGCATATAAAAAGTTTCAGGAATGTAGGTTGAATTATTAATTGTTAAAAGTTCAGAAAATAACATTTTTGCAACATTTTAAAGATTGTAGTGGTTTGTGTTACAAAGTTATTCACAGTTAAACTAATAAATAGCAAAAGATTACCAAAAAAAGTGATAACATCTTGTGACGGGGTGACCCTATCAACCCTTCACCAGAAGACTGAACATCAACGTTGCAAATCAATGTTCCACAAAAAAACGTATACCACAGAGACTTTCTTGTATCTCATTGAGCAGTTAAGGGTTAATGGACTTTCTTAGGTGCTCAGCAGTGGCAGCTTGAAAGTGCTGAAATTTGAATCCACGATCTTCTGATTAGCATGTCTAACACTTTAGCCACTTAGCTTCCTCTATTCAGTTGATGCTGAAATGTTTACAAAATGTTCTGCTAACCTACAGCGAGATGTTGGTTTGCTGTATTCTTTTATTATACAGTTAATTTATTTCTACAAAGATGAAATAAGATATAATATGTGTTATATGCTCTATAGGAACAAAAAAATGGGTTCCTTTAGGGCTTTTAAAGACATCCCCTGGGTGCCTATAAACGCCAGCTAATTATATTGTTCAAAGCCATTACATATATCACATCATCAGCATAATATTCTTAACATCTAAACATAGCTAGAAGTGGTTAAGGTGCCGGCTCCTGGTTAAAAGATTAGGGGTTCAATTACATGTCACACTGCCACTGCTGGGCCCCTGAGCAAGGCCTAAAACCCTAAAATGAGATAAATTTACAAGCAAGTCTCTGGATAAGGGCATCTGCCAAATTTTAGAATTAATAATGTGACAGAAATTGTTGTGCTTGGAGTATCTGTGGATTTTCTGAGAAAATGATGGATGCAGGCTATGAAAGATTTTATAATGCCCTAGAAATACGACACAATCTGCATGTTTTTATGGTTTAATGATGCAATCAGGGCTGAGTTGAAGCTTGAATGTTTCTACACGATATGCGCAGTGGCAGGATTCACAGGGGAAATAAACAGGAACATGAGTGTAACCAAAAGCTGTTAGTGTGTGTGTGTGTGTGTGTGTGTGTGTATGTGTGTGTGCGTATGTGTTTCACAACTGCACTAGTTCAACACAGAAATAGAAATGAGAAAATGAGCGCACTGCTGATTTCCACCGATTTTTTCTTTCTCATTTTTGCTGACACAAGAAACACAGGCAGTAAGTGCTTTTTTTAATAGGTCAAATGTCCCCTCAGTATGATCTATAGCGCCATCTACCCGATTGCTGTTGAGCACCTCGTCGGGCCTCTGCGTACCCCTGCATTCATCCAACCTGTTTATGAGGAACGTCATGCAAAACTTAAAAACCACTCCAAGTACGGTCCAATCAGAGTGCTGTGGGTCTTGATACAGATGTGAAGGGATTTAATCATAAATAATAAAGTGTAAAAATAATCAGTGTTAATTCATAAACCAATTACACTGTCGGCTTTTATCAATAGTTTGTATTTTTTAATTCACAGTTAAGAAAGACATGATGAAAGAAAAAGGGAGAAAACCAGAAAATGAAAAAAGTAAGATATTAAACCAGTAAATGACAGAGAGAAATGAGTAAGTGAGTAAGCGAGAGAAAGAAGAGTAAGAAAGAAACAGCAAAAGAAAGAAAAAGCGAAAGAAAAGAAAGAAAGAAAGAAAGAAAGAAAGAAAAAAAAAGATTAAGAGAGAGAGAGAGAGAGAAAAAAAGAGAGAAAAAATAAAGTGTGAGACTGTTAAACAGACAGACAGTAAAGGACTGAAAGAAAGAACAAGAGAAAAACTGGATTTTTATGATCACGAGCGCCACGAGGAAAAAGCTTCCAAAACTTTTTTTGCATCCGAAGAAAGACTTTTGTTTCTAAAATGGTTTTGATCCGATTTTGCTGTACGATATAACACTACCCGGATGTAGTGTATTTACCGCCATAATGTAGGGCTACATTCCTCCTAAAGGAGTCGACAAATATATATGAGCAAATGTTCATTTCTGAAGTGTGATTATTGGTGTCACTGGAAGGTTCTGCGTGGTGACGGAGGTGTAAACGGGGTGTGTGTGACGGTGAGACAGCTTCATTAGTGCAGTCAGAGGAAAGAAATGAACCGAGTATGTTGTTTAATGTGTCTTGAATTACACAGACTGGAACACGTTGGTAATCATACACGTCTGAACATCACAGCTGCTCTAAAAAGCAACAGGGTTGTTGTACTGCTCTTTAATTGGTGGAAAAACACATGATTAAAGAGACTGAGAAATGCGAGGGAAAAAGAAAAAGACACAAAGACGGAAAAAACGATAAAAAATGTAAAAGGGTAATATGAAAAAGGAAAGAAAGAAAAAGAAAGACAGTAGGGAAAAAGAAAGCAAAGGAAATCTAATAAGATGAAGCAATAGGGAATAAGAGAAAGGGATGTGAGGAAAAAAAGAAAGAAAAAAGAAAGAAAGAAATATGGGGAAAAAAAAGAAAGAAAGAAAGAAAGAAAGACAGAAAGAGTTGGTAAATGAGTAAGACTGGGTAATAAAAAAAAGCTGGTTTGAAAGAGCAGATAAGTTAAAGACAACAACAAAGTAAGAGAGACAACAGAGACAAGAAGAAGAAAGAGAGAGGGATGCTTTGAGAAAAAAAGTTAGAAGTAAAGTTATAAGAAATTGATGGTTAGAAGGAGAGGAAAGGATGGAGGAGTATGGATAGTTTGAAAGGGCCCTCCCTTGATGGTTGGTTAATGAGAGAGAAAGAGAAAGAGAAAGAGAGAGAGGGGTGGTTAGAAAGAAAAATATATGAGTGTGAGAGAGACAGACAGTTGGGGCAGAGAATGATAGAAGGAAAAGGAATAGGATAGATAATAATAAAGAGAGAGGGATGGCTTGATAGAAAGTGGGTAGTTTAAAAGAATGTTAATGAGAGACAGAGAAAGAGGGAAAGAGAGAAGGAGAGATGTACAGACACGGTTAGACAGTGGTGAGATTAGAAAGGGTTTGTTAAAGATATAGAGGGATAGTTAGAGAGAGAGATAAAGAGCGAGAAAGAGGCAGTGAGATGCAAAGAGATAGAAAAAAAAGCAATGAAGAAGAAAAAGAGAGAAAAAAGAGAGACACAAATTAAAAACACATATAAAAAGTTTCTTATCAGCATCATCCTTGCTGTATCACTGCACGGTGGTATGTACGGTGGCTGAGAGAGCTCAATGCAGTGCTTATAAATATGCGCTTAATTATATGTTATAAGAAAAAACACGAAAGTTCTCTTAAGTAATGTCTTGCCAATGTATGAGCATCTTATTGAGATATAGCGCCCCTGATGGTGGAGGCTTGCTAAGGCCAGCGCGCAGGACTTCCGGTTATTTTGTTTCTGTAGAAAGTGTTGTGGATATTTATCCGAATAGAGCGGAGCGCATAAACACTGTAATTACACCTCCTACTTCTTCTCGTCCTCCTCCTTTCAAATCTCTAATCATTTCCATCTTTCCATGTGTTACATAACATCCATAATACTCATCATACACAACCGATGCACAGCTGTTGCTATGGTGACAGATTATGCAGTAGCATAGCATCTTTAAAACAATAATATTTCCTAATTTTTCTGGGAAAAATTAGGAAATATTGGGAAAATACTGGGAAATACTGGGAAAATAATCAACTGGCCTTGTGTTAAAGTTAAACATGTGAAGAACCTACCACTCTCCCTCTCTCTCAATCTGACTCTTTAATAGGTTCTTGAATATTATACTAGAAAAGTGTAAAAAAAATCTGGGATGCATCTGAAATGTGTCTTCGTTCTGATACTGTGGGTAGAAGACACAGACACCAGAGACTTCTTCTTCAAAAAAAAAACAATTACAGTACAATCAACCATATTAGCATGATTAAGATTACCAACTCTTTGGTGAGAGAATTTACTTAATCGTGCTAATAAGTAATATTGTGTAATATTACACTTTAATTATTAACACATCCGCCATATCAAAGAATCAGCTGTCACCATAGCAACTATAACATGTTACAAAATCAATTCCCATCATCTTTTATGTTTACATATTTTTGACTGTTACCATAGCAATGATCATGCATAATAAAAGCCACATGAAAATTAGTCCTTAACAATATTATCAAGAAATATGCTGGGAAGTGCAGGAAGTGGGAGGAAGTGCCAGATTGCCAACCAGAGGTTTGTGTGTTTGATTCCCAGCACCACAAATTAACCACCATTGGGCCCCTTAGCAAGGCCTATAACCTCCCAAATGCTTGGTTGTATAAATAAAATAAATGTAAGTTGCTCTGGTTAAAAGTGACTGATAGCTGTAAATGTTTCAATCTCTCCTCCTCCGTCAGCCATTGTGGGCGTAAAAAGTCTAATTCAACTGTAAAGACGTGTTTTGCTAGTCTGTGCTAGGCTGTAAGAAATTACTGTGATCAACCAATTAGAGGACAGAAAAATGCTCATGGTGCGCCAGCTAGCGGGCCTTGGGAGGCGGCTTTAAAAACGAAACAGTATTTAATTATATTAACCAATTAGGTTACATGGGCAGCACTACTGATTCTAAAGACTTTGGCAGATTAGGTTAACATGGCAACACATAGAAACTAAAATCTGATTGGACAAAAAAATCGAACATGCACATATATGTCATGGAAGCAGTGCGGCAAGAGAAACCCTACTGTAAATGTAGGTCAACTTCTAATATTGTTTAGGACAGCAAAGAAAGACATTTTTACATTTATTGCATTCAATAAGTACAAACTCCAAGTAAAATATAATATAGACTTTGTAAATGTTAAAAAGCTAAAAAAGATCCCAGCATGCAATGCAGCTACAGTACACACAGCAGATTTGAGGTCTATGGAGTCCACATGAATGTTGCCTCTATGAAGAAATAAGAAAGCAAGTTTTAAATATTAAAGCAGTGCCACATCAGAGAACGTGCCAAAGCTAATTCAGGTAAGGCTAGTTATCACGCTAATTATTTTAATGGTGACTTAATAACATTAGCAATTTGGAAGAACACAATCATCTCACCTCAAACTAATTAGCTTGGTAAAGGAGATATTATGTAACATTAACACAAAACGGGTAACAAGGGCTTAGGGCAGAGTTACTAAAAAGCATCTGATGCTAAATCACGCATTTTGCTTGGTGTTTGTGCCTCAAGCTTCTGCTATGCCTCTTGAAATGAGATGATTATGTGATCTGTTGCTCTAGTGCAGCCCTCGGATCTAATTTGTTTGGGTTGCCTTTTTTCCACCCCAATCAAACACGTCTGCCAGGGCCTTGAGCAGGAAAGCTGGTAGCCATAGTTACAGCAGGCGGAGAAGCAAGCCATTTATCTCCCGCCCCTCAGTGACGCCTGTTTTCTAATTTATGCTGCAGTGCCTATACTGCAGAGTGTGCACCATTTCTCCACACACCTCTGTCTCATTTGATTTTGTCTCAGTTTCACAGCCCACACTTTTCGAGATGCTACACTTTAGCATCTTGTCTCTGATTTATCTGAAGTGTATGTGCTGTCTGTCTGTGTCTTTTCACCGGACAGCTCTCTAACACCATATCTCTGCTTTATTCAGCTGCAAATGTGCTATGAACACATTCATCTATGTTTGTGAGTGTGTGTTGTTGGTGTAAACAAACACATATGGTCACACGGTCCAACAATCTTTACACTATCTGCAGGATTAAAGAAGTCACCATTATGTTGTTTAAACATTTATTAATCCCCAATAGCTCCTCTACATTTTATACCCCCTCTTAAACTTCCTGTTTCTTTCTAACCCCAATGAAACAAAAGACAAACAGGCAAGGGCCTAGCATTAATCCTGACACGGACTGTTTACGTGATAATGAGCGATCCATTACATCAGTACAAAGTGGAAAGATTAATTCTAGCCGTGGCCGGCATTCAATGAAATACCATTAGAATAATAGATTGACTCTCAAAGGAGCCTATTTTGCATTTGGACTTGTTTGGTGACTGTCAAATTGGCTAATGGAAAAATTGCATCCTCTAACAAGATTTTTTTTTCCAATGGTTGGCACCCATTCAATGTAACCTTGCTTTCTAAAGCAAGACAGGAAAATGAAAAGATATTTTATTCAGTACAGGTCAAGTCAGGCAAAACACTCTAAGTCTGCGGAAATATCACAGACTCTGGGAAATAATGTAATAATTGTAAATATTAGCAGCTGTCAAATAAATGAAGACATATCAGGTTCCCTGTAATCAAATCATGTATGTGAGGCAGTGAGTGAAAAAGTCTGAATAAAACTAACCGCTTAGTTGTTATATCTTGAATCAAACCTTTTTGAATGAAGGACCTTTTGAATGGACCTTTACAATCCATGGATTGTAACCAGCAGTTACATTTAAGCAATGTATGTGTGTGTATAAGAGTGTATTGTCAGAGATGCTACTGCTAAATTATACTCTATTGGCTTACCGCACTGCTGCAGTGAATATCCTTCACTTTGAGCCAGGCTAGATCCAGCGTGCCCTCTCCTTTGTAACAGGACTGTAGCCTGTCTTTAATTCTTTCATTGATCTCTTTCAGGGGAAACACGCATAAGGCCGACTCTTGAGATGATTCCTTTGGCCGCCTCTTCTGGCCTTTGGAGAACACAGCGTAAAGGAGGTCATCATCTGGTCCCACACCCAGCGAGCGAGCCAGGATAGCTCCTGCCTTAGACAAGTAAGCAGCCTGAAGAAGGCGATACTCTACACCACCCTTGACGCAACCGAGGGGAACTTCTACGTACGAATTAAATGCCGTGTCATCCTTGCACAGTCGCACCAGTTTGGAAGTAAACACCTGTTCCCGGTTGGCAGAGGATGAACCTGCAGCTGGTCCGCCACCCATCTCTGGCTGCAATGTCAGAAAGTAGACAAAGTTGCCACTAGCAAAGCCATATACATAATAAATGTCAAAATCAGGCACCACGGTAAAAGTGTCTGACGGGATCTTGATCATGGAGGCCACAAACTCATCATGGAAGACATAGGCAAACATGCCATCCTCCTCTGAATTGCGAGCCAGTTTGCGGCTCGAGATGGTCGGAAAGTACTCAGGCCATCCACTGCAGTAGCCACAAACAGCTTGTCAGAAGACGAGGTACCGTAAGACACTACAACGCCAAAAACAGAGTCACTCTCATTGACGCCTGAGAGATAATGCTCTTTCTTGTGAAAGGGCTCTCCAAGCTTAAAAAGATCATCCAGACGAAGGAGCTTGCAGATACCCTGGTAAAGGCTCCCACAGGCTAGCAGCCGGTTTTCTCTATAGTCAATTAGTAGCATTTTGTTGACATTGTTGGTGAGCGTGAGTGGCTCACTGCAGGGTTGTACAATACGTGGTGGGTAACAGTTGCGGTTGTCCTCATCCGGGCCGGTCTGATGCGACACCATCACGTCTAGCTCTTGTGAGAGCTTATAGATGCGGTTTACCACACCAAGGTACACATTTCCATTTCGGTTATCCACTGCCAAGTGGTTAAAGGTCCATTCTGGGTTCTCAGCATGGAATGTTCTGTAGTGCTTGTCCACTCTGGACGCAATGGAAGCCTGCTTGTGGCCTTGAGGTGGAATGAGGAAGCATATAAACAAAAAAGCAGCAAGAAACCAATAAACAGTTCAATTTTCTATGGTGGGAAGCCATTATCCTGACAGTATGGTGCAGAAGTGGGTCTCAAGTCAACTATTTGCAGCAGATTGATGTTCAGCCTTGTCTTGAGTCTGACATTATGGACCTGTAAAAAGAATCAGAAAGAAAATTATTTTAAAAGACACAATAAAACACAAACTGAAAAACAAGACAGGGCAAAAAGCTTTAATATCAACAGGCTATTAGCTTAACAGGGTTAGAATATTTTCACCAAATACATGACAAAGCAAAACTAGGCTAGAAAAGGCAAAAATTCTTTGCTTGATCATGAGCTCCCAGTGCCAGTGATTAGTTGGGACACAATATTTTGCATGACTAATACTGGGACTCAACTGATCTGGTACATCTAGTTTGGCCAAACACCCCACTTGAAAGCATCTCCTTGTCAGATAACCAACCAGTTCTAACATGGACTTGTGAAAAGCTAATCATGAAGCTAATCAACAAACGGCCCTGTACAAAACGCATAAAGCTTCAGCAAAACTGTCTTAGGCTGAGACTATTTTCAAGTTGCTGAGGTCACAACATTCTCTTCAGGAAGAAAAGTATCGGAAAAGAGAGGACAAAGGACATCTTAATCAAAAATTTAATTGTACAAAGTCATCAAATAATAAGTGAAAGGATAATTAAGTGGGGGGTAGTAACAAGGGCACTTAGAAAGCGACACACACTGCTGCCAGAAATAGACCTCAGTGTCAATGGAGACAATGAAATTGCCCCAGGAGCTATCACTATAGACAGGCACTGGTTCTCCACATGCGCCCCACCTCACAGCCAGGTCCCTGGACCTTTAATTGATTTCCCCCCTGCAAACGATTTGCACGCCTAGGCGGTTTTCTGTCATTCCTCTTAATGCCGCAGCGCACCCACTGACTTTCCTAAGAGGAGAGACGGAGAAAAATATGCAATGTTTATGAGTAGAGGTACGCTGGACCAATTAGAGGAAAAACAAGAATGAAGGGGGTGAAAGTGAGAGGGAAAACATTTCCTGTTCCCATTTGGGCAATTTATTTACGTGTTCCCGCTAGACTGGTGTCTGCCAGAGGAACTTTTCTCGTATGAAAATACACGCAGTAAATATAAACCCCAGGCTATATTAGAACCAGCACTTGGATTATTGTATTTGTATGATTAAAGGTATCATTTTAAGACAAGTAAACTTCCATAAGAATTACCAGTTCTTATTAGTACATTCTTATTTTGACCTTGAAAATATTTGATATTTATTTTTAAAAGCCATTTTTATCAATTTTAACATTACATCCTACGCAAATTAGGTGTCTTGATTGCGGTAGAATGAATCTTTAGTTTTTAAAATTTTATATTAGAGCTGAAGTTGTATTTTTAGTTGTTGTATTATTTTGCAATTTAGCTGGGTTACAGACGGTTTAGTGGTTTAGGTGTTGGACTGCTAATTGAAAGATCAATTGCTGGGCCCCTGAGCAAGGCCCTTAACCCCCAAATTGCTCAGTTGAAAAAAAGACATAAATGTAAGTCGCTCTGGATAAGGACGTCTGTCAAGTGTCGTAAATGTAAATAATTTCAGTTATGTGGTTGATCTATTGATGTTGGTATTCAAAATATTCATTACAAATCCAGCTTGTTAAGTAGGCCAGTCATGCAAGTGATATTAACAAATTAGCTTGTGGTTTGGTTTGCTTTTGGTTATTTAGTATAAAATAAAATCAAGCTAAATTCCACTGTAGGTTTATGAGTCACAATAATATTCTTCCTCTAACTTTTTTCTAACTTCTAAATAAAAATTTTTTTTAAAAAAAAGATTGACTTTTAAAGATTTCAGTACTGGTTTGCTTCAAGTACAGCTTCTAGGAATTTTTATTCAACTGGTGTCTTTCTAACCAAGTAGCTAACACATTAAGATGCACAAAAAACCCTGAAATCGTTGAAACGAGTAAAAGGCACTTGAGAAAGCAAAAAAAGACAGAAAAGACACATGTAGCTGTTCCGTGAATGAGCAGTCAAACGCCAGACTGGCACTTAAGTACTGGGTTCACCCCAGATAAGAAAATCACAGCTCAGTCGCTATAGTATGCATTTAGGTGTTAGGCGACCGGAGGGCAGGCACTACAGCTATGATTAGCCACTGAAACGGAAAGCAGTCACTTACTAAGCGGGAACAAGAAGCTGGGGTGAATAACAAAAGGGTCAGCGCTGGCGGCATTTAGACGCTGAGTCACTTATAAAGGCTGTGTTGTGTATAGGAGCTTGTGGCAGGTAATATGCTTGCGAGGGTAGTTTGAGTAAAGGGTGCCGGTTACAAATATTTCCACCGATACAAATTTTAAGAACAAGGAAATAGAAAATGTGAAGAAAGAGAAGGAGAGAGAGAGAGAGACAGAGAGAGAGAAAGAGAGAGAGAGAGAGAGAGAGAGAGAGTGCATTAATGACTATGAGATTCTCTTGCAGAGACTGCAGCTCTGACCCAAACAACCCGGTTTGTTCATTATCTCCTCATCAGCCAGCTGTGTTTAGCTTCTATTTGTCTTTGCCCGTTGGTTAATTAAATTTACAATCGTATGCCAGCTTGCTCCATCAAACCTTGTGCTCGATATGAGTCACACACACACAATTACACAAAAGCATTTATACAGAATTTTTTTTTTCAGTATGATATCCTATTCGGTAAATATCACTGTATTAATTAGAAAATTTTGTGATTGTAAAAAAAAAAAAATTCAAGAAGTTCTCTACAAAAAAATAAAATGACAAAATCCATTAACAAGACAACCAAAAAACTCTGCTGCTGGGTGAAAATCATATCTAATTTAGCTATAATTTCAACTGGAAAAGGAAAGTTGTAATTTTTGATCAAACCCCTTGCTGGTGGTTTTATTGTAGGGTGGTACCTTGACTTACGAGTGTCCCAGCTAATGAGTTTTTCAAGATACGAGTCGTCTCTCAGACGTTTTTTTGCTTTGAGTGATAAGATAAAATTCAGCTTTAGACAATCAACCGCTAGTTGGCGTAGACAGTGAATGTAGCATCCCGTGTCTCACTCGATAGCTGGTCAGACATGCGCGTTAGCAAGTGGAGTCATTTGATCTCCAAGGTTAATACTGTACATTATACTTAATACAGCCAGTTTATTCAAATACATTCTATTGTTTTTTTATACAATATTCGTTTTTTATAAGTATATTTTTCTTATTTTAAAACGTGTAAAAAAAATTGGGTTTTTTTGGGGCCCCGGAACAATTGTCAATTGGTCAGTCATAGAAAGAAAAACTTAAACTCCTAAATCATGGCGTCACTGTATATATATTATATACTAAGGGAAGCGGTGGCGCGGTGGTTAAGGTGTTGGACTACTAATTGGAAGATCGGGGTTCGATTCCCATCGCCAGCGTTGGGCCCCTGAGCAAGGCCTCTAACCCGTAACTGCTCAGTTGTATAAAAGAGATAAATGGAAGTCACTCATTTTGGACATGTACAGAGAAGGGATAGTGAATATATTGGTAGGAGGATGTTAGAAATGAAGCTACCAGGCAGAAGGTAAAGAGGAAGACCATAGAGGAGGTATATGGATGCGATAAACGAGG
Source organism: Bagarius yarrelli (assembly GCA_005784505.1). NCBI lineage: Eukaryota > Metazoa > Chordata > Actinopteri > Siluriformes > Sisoridae > Bagarius > Bagarius yarrelli. The sequence continues at coordinate 240,306 of VCAZ01000205.1, forward strand.
ACATAAAGTTAGTGGGTGTGAGTGAAGAGGATGTAGAGAATAGGGTTAGGTGGGGACAGATGATTCGCTGTGGCGCCACCTAAAAGGGAACAGCCGAAAGAAGAAGGAAGTCACTTATTTAGTAAATGTAAATATTGTGTGTTTATTTTCCAGCACCACCAAGCTGAGAGGTGGACAAGCTGTCATGGTGGATTAGGGTGTCTACCAAGTGCCAGAAATGTAAATTTATTTTTTATTTATATGCTGAATATTTGAATCACATTTGAAGTTTGCTTGCTCAGAAATCCAGACTGGTGGCAGCAAAAGCCTTAAACCACAAGGTCATTCAGATATCATGTGTGTCTGTGTGTGTGCGTGTGTGAGTGTATGGATAGAAAATATGATTGGCTTGTCTTGGAGTAAAAAAGGGTTTTGCCAGGATGTCTACCATTCAGAAATCACCCCAAAATGAGGGGAAAAAAAGTGTGTGTATGTGTGTGTGGAGTCATGCTGAAGCCAAGCTAGCTTCTGAAAATCTTCCAACCCACCAACCCACACACACACACACACACAACCCATAGACCACATGCCGTGTGCACACGTCGAAGGGTGATAATGAATTCATGTTTGGAGTCACACACTCCGTTCTCTTACTGTGCATCTTCTGCAAATGTCAGGAAACACACTGTACACTTCAAGATTAGCCCATGTGTTTATTTTTTCTCTATTGTCCTTCCAGACGAACAGAGAAAAAAAATCCTAGCAGACATGGCTTTTGATAAAACTGTGAACGGCTGAACGAGTCGGTGCGGCAGGGTACGCTGGAGGACGTGTGGCAGATTGCAGAAGCGAGGGAAGCTGTGAAATAAATATGACAGAGGAAAATGAGAAAAAAAAAAGATCGGGCACAGGTTGAGTCAGAGGAACGGCAAGAAAATGAGATCTTAAAAAAAAACAGATGTAACGTCTGTATTGGTTTGAAAAGAAAAAGGCCAATATATATGCTGCCATTCAAAAGTTTGGGGGGGCAGAGTATAAAAAAGAAAGAAAATTTTCCACTTCGGCAGAGTTTATTTTAAATTCTTTTATAAATTATATCCAAATTAAAGATCGACCGATATTTGTTTTTACCGATACCGATTATTAGCATGGTTATGTAAGCAAAGATCGTGAAGAGACTTTAGTCTGACTTATTATTTCCAATTGAGCAACAAGTCAGGTTGTACTGTAGTGTATTATTTGCTGATATGTGAAACAAATTATATTGATTTAATTAATTAATTAATTAATCAATTAAGATAATTAAGATGCTTTGTAATCTTTCTCATTTTTCTCGCTTTTGCTCTTTTCTTTGTTTGTTTTGTTAGTTTGTTTGTTTTTTGATTCGTTTGATACAAAGCAAGCCAAGTTTTAGCACCACAGTCGAGGGGGTTAGAGGTCCTGCTCCGGGGTCAAGCAGTGGTGTGACTCTCAGAACTGGGATTTCAAGCAATCCCTCAGACACTCGACTGCTGAACTGCTGTGTTAACAGAAGGTTACTCAGTCTTCCTGCAGGACCTCTAAAGAGGTTTGTATGGTGTTTGAAGCAGCTTAGGAGACTGGACCGACTGCTCACTTCTGGGAAATGTACTTACGATAAATTAATACGACGATTAAAAGTTAGTAAGAATTTCAGTGAATATCATTGCGATGCTCTTTACTTATGAACGTACAAACGAATTTTCAACAGAAACCCTCATCAAACCCACCTTAACTAGCTAATCAAGGTTTTGCTAGGTGTACTTGGAAACTTGCAGGCAGGTGTGTTGATGCAAGTTAGCACTAAACTCTGCAGGACAAAAACACTGTATATTTTATATTTATGGTTATTTATTGGCCTTTCTGAGGTGCATTTTTGGTAAATTTTCTGATCTACACGGATGCTAAGGGGTTTTAATTATCAGTCCATACACATTTAAAAATCCAGTATTTAATCCACTTTTATTAATGCCCATTAGCATCGATATAAACACAACAGCTTTGGGTTGTTTTCAGATAAACAACGTGACACACATGTCTTCCGGAAATCCTGTACACTTTAATTAATCAGAGGACGACCTCAAAACCCCTGAAGTTTCTAGCTATACATCAGACGTCCAGCCAGCAGTCTGTGGGCTTGAGACTACCACTGAAACTACCACTGCTCACACACAACTACTTCTACTCCTCTCTATCTAATCCCCCCCCGTACAATAAAGCATACTCCGGCTTAGTGTTCCCAGGGTAGCGTCTGCGCTTTAATTGGACATCGGCTGATTAAAAATTGCCGCTCCGAGTGCATAAGGGAAAGATAGATCTCTAACAGGCTTATTTAAGTTAAATAAAAACTCACTGAGCTCTCTCACGGTGGATTAGACGGTGTGTTTACAGCATTGTATTCTGTTTGGAACTTTAGGAATTCTGGGAAAGTGGTGGTTAAGATGTAGGACTGCTGGCCAAGCAAAGTCGTTAAACTTAACTGCTCATTTGGATAACTAAGGGATGAGATGAATGTAAGTGGCTCTGGATTAGGGCATCTGCCAAATTACAAAAATGTAAATGATTACAGTCCAAACCGAATGGAAAGGATTCATGTAAACACCAGTACTAGAAAAAATAAATAAATTAAAAAAAGATTTATAAGCTGCGGTTTGGTTGATTTTGGGACTTTGTCTGAATAAGCTTTTATTTATAAATTTACTTTAGTTTAAAAACAAAAAAACACAGTGAGACAGTTTTTTGATTAATTGTTGAATATGTTTAATCATTTTCTTCATAAAAGTTTCTTCACTTCACTTTTAATTATCTGCTGAACCTTTTGAAAATCTTACTATTCACTAACACACAGCCAATCAATCTTTCTTATATACTACAGTTTACAGGCAGCTCCAGATTTATTGGCACCCTAAGCTAAAAGTGTACAAACATCAGTCTGCTTATAGTTGCTTGTTAGTGATCTGAGGAAATATTATATATCCATGGAGGACATTTTGCTCTCTCTCATCTCTCTCTCTCTCTCTCCCTCTCTCTCTCTCTCTCTCCCTCTCTCTCTCTCTCTCTTGTGGGTCCAGTAAACAGTTTATAAAGGATCTGAGGTATCTTTCCCGTCAGAACTAAGATAAATACACCCACCATGCTACTAGTTAGAAGAAAAAAAATGAGCGTAGGTTCGGAACCACACATTAAAAGAGTATTTATATTTTTGCAACTTGACACACACACTTATCCAGAGCAAATCTATATTTATCACAATTATCCAGGTGAGCAGTTAAGGGTTAAGGGCTTTGCTCAAGTCCCAGCAGTGGCAAGCTTGTGGTGGTGTTGGGAATTAATCCCACAATCTTTTTATCCGCAGTCAATCATTTTAATCACTGAGCCACCACTACCTCTCCGTGCACTGCCATAAACATACATATAAAGATTTAACCAATCTAAAAAATTCCCCCAAAATTTATCAATGTAAAGATTCTCACCTTACGGTGCCAAAAAAATTAAGAGCTGTCTGTAAATTTAAAAAAATAATAAAACATTATAAAACATATTCAATCAATGTTAAATTCATGGCTTTATAAATTAAATTTTCTTATAAAAGCTAATTTAAATATTTTAAAAAAATACTTCGTACTTTTGTACTTTGCTCGAAATTTTCTTTGGAAAATGTTCAGACATAGTTCACATTATAGTTTATAATTACGTCCGAGCGCAGTGTATTTGTTGTTTGTTTCAGCTGCGTCACATACAAACCTAGCAACACCTATAGCTAAAATAAAATTTATTTTAAACAAATTGTTAACAAAGTTGCCTTTTATTTTTCTTTTATCTTCAAAAGTTATTTGTTCTCAGTAGAAATGTGTGTAATTACATGTGAAGAGTTTAACAGACTGTGTGAAATGTCACCACTGAAGTTTGACCTTCAGGCTGTAACACATGAGATGTGAGAATAGATTGAAGGAAGAAACCAAAACAATCGCAAATTAATTCTGCAGCCTGATCTGAGGGCATTATCAAGGGACTGAGAGCCATTCATATTCGATTAGAGCACGTCACACACACACACGCGTGGCTTTTACACATGCACACACACACACACACACACACACACACACACACACACACACACACACCACTGATTAGCTTTCACACACACACACTCTTAGGATTTCAATATGACATTCATGCACACACACTCACACAAACAGGCGCAGGAGACATTTATAAAGTGGGAGGGACCAAACTATAAGCAAAAGTCCAGATAGTAGGATCAGTTTTCCGGATATCGGACCACCACTTCAGATTCACCGTCAGACCACCATAATTTGTTAAACTTGTCTGCAGGCCGATCATTCATAGAATAATATTAATAATAATAATATTAATTTATTATTACAATATAAAAGAAGAACGGAAGGAAGGATGAAATGATCAAAACACCTGCGGAATTCCAAATCTGTGTCCCGTGTAGACCCGCCTTTTATGTGGGACAAGGGGGGGTGGGACTTGTGTGAAAACGCTCAATGTGCCTAATGCATGAAAATTAGCAAACACAATATTAAGAAAGTATAGTATTCATTGACAGGTATATGGACAAGACATTTCAGTTTTAGTTATGTGATATGTGAGCAAAAGTTTAACATTTATTAAGTTTAGTATGTTTAAAAACACTGTCAGGTGAGACCCAGAATAAGTTTATTAAGTATTGAGTCCTAATGTTTTTGTTAAACTTTAAAGTAGTGGGTTTATATTTATTTTACAAGGTTTTACAATACAAACAATGTTTTTAAAAGACCAAACACACGATTGTTCTTGAATAAAGCAGACTATTGATGCATGCAACCATATGAGTCCAGATAGATTTATATTAAGTGATTGATAAATTTCAAAATATAAGTCATGTGGCTCGAAGAATAAAATGGCATTGGTTGTTGAGTTGAAGTGCAGAGAGGTTGGGTTTGAGTTGAAGTTGGACCAGAAGACCCTGGGTTTGAGCCCCCCGTGGGTTGAGCCGCCCCAGCCGCCAGTCAGCCACCGTTAGGTCCTTGGGCAAGACCCTTAACCCTTCCTACTCCCAGGGGCGCTGTTCACAACTGGACCCAGTGCTCTGGCCTCTGACTTTTTCTGTCACTTTTCACTGTGAGGTGAGAGTTTATGATAAGAAAATAAAGACATTTACTTTACATTATTAATCCACGTTAGGCGTTTTCCTTATAATGGTCTTAAATAGGAGGAAAAAAATTTTTAATTCTGCGTTCTCTATCCTGGGCTCATCTGGTTTTCTGTAGGTAGTGTACTTTATTAATATTGTAAACATTGTTTTAATACATTAAGCCACATAAAGTGTTTTTTTTTTTTTTTTTTTACGGTTAAGCATATTAGAATGTCCCAAGTCTCAATCTCTCTGCTTTGATAAACTCTTTGGGTTAATATTATTAGATGTTATAAAGCTTCGAAATGAAGAAGAGTTAAACACAAGTTATTATATGCTTATAATCCAAAACGTATTACATTTTAAAATCATCTGATATAAATCTATTAAAGATAAAGTAGCAAATCAACATGCATGCTGCCCCTAATGTTTGCACTGTAATAGACTTTCACCATGACATGACATCAAACACACACACACACACACACACACTTCAAATTGGCTATTAGTAATTTATCTAAAGACTTGACCCTGTAGACAGGGCCATTCAAATTTAATTAAAACATGTCACACACACCTGACGTCATTCCTCAAACACACACTGTTGACATACAGCCTTCTTTCTATTTGATTTTTTCCTCATGAAACATGACACACTCGTGTACATGTGACCCTTTGTTTGCTATTCACACACACACACACACACACACTTGTATGAAATTCATTAACAGCAGTTCATCTGATGACTTGACCCAGTGGTCAGATGGGGATTTCTTTATTAAAGTAAAAATGAAACAGGGACAGAGTGACGATGAGGAGGAGGGGGAAAAGGAGGAGGAGGTGGTGAAGGAAGGAGTTGTGATGTTTACACGGTGGAAAAGGGCAGATGTGTGATTTTAATGATCGAAGGTCCTCCCACAGGGTCAGTGGCACTACAGTCAGAGCGTGTAAATGATAGAGATGTTAAAGTCACATTACTAAACACACAGAGCTACAGCACACAATACCCCCCACACACACACAAAAAAGAGGAAATAACATTTTATTTTAATAGAAGAATTTGTGTTATTTCTTTAAAAAATATTCTAGGGTAAAATTGTTAAAAAAGAACATCTTTAATACTAAAATTTTATTTATTGCATGAATAATTGCACCTTTTTGCAATTGAGAGCAAATTAATATTGAAAACAGGAAGCGTGGGAAGATGTAACTATTTACTAATTAATACTGTTTTTTCTTTATTTGCTTATTTATTTATTTGTTTTATTATTCAATGTTACACTAAACAAGCATTTTTTAATAACCCTGTCAATACTGTAATTTTACTCCCTTTGCAAACAATACAAGGTTAGAAATAGATAAATATAACAGATTTTTTTTCATATAGTTTTGCTCTTTTGGTAGCACTAATCCTCACTAAATTACCGTAGCTAAATATAGTGTGTTTTAGATTGTAGTGTGTGTGGAGATGTCTACTGTAGCATTATTTCCTGATACGTTAAAATAATATATACCTGTTACAGTTGTCTTGTCTTTCCTTGCGATACAATGCCTCAATGGCGGTCTTGCGCACGATTTTGAAAACCGTATTTATTACAAAACTGATAACGATAATATAATTAGGCTTAAATATCGGGAAAAATATTGGTAAAACAGATTATCAGTCTATAAACAAGAAAAGTAACAACTAAATATACTGAAAATCATGACTGGAATCTGGGAAGTGGGAGTTCAGTGGGGAGTTCAGTGGTGAAGGTGTTGGAATATTGATTTAAACATCATGAGATTGACTCCCAGCATCACCAAGTCACCATTGCTTGGGCCCCTGAGCAAGCATCTTAACCCTTAACTTAATATACAGTGCTCTGGATGTAAATGTAACTTCCAACAATACCAGGCAACCTGACAGGCAAAAGCCGGGGCTTATATAGTGTCCATTTCGTCCACTGGTGGTCTGGTGAGGCAAAGTTGCATATATACCCAACAGATCTATAGTTAGTTCATCTTTAAACCTTTTGTTAATCAAACAACACTTTACTGTTACCAGTTATAGTAATACTGCCTTTGTTATAACACCTGATTCGTGTACAGAATCCAATTCTCGGCTGTTTATTGTGACTTTCGTGTTATTCAGTGGCTTCGGATTAGCGGACAGATATGTAAGAAATCCGTATAGCATTTTATTTGTAAAGTAAATATGCTCGCTCTGGGCTGTATAAGCTTTAAAGAACGCACACAATAGAGGCGTTTTAAAGCGCTGGCCTGAGCCCAAAAGCCAGTCAGGCAAATCCAGTGGATCTGAGAAGCGTGTTGACATCTGGCGTATCCTCTCCCTCTCGCCCGATCGGACCGGCTCTAATCCTGTTTAGCAGGTCCGGATTTAAACAGTGACTTCACAAATTCAGGATATTTACGATTCATAAAATGCCTCATCAAATGTAAACTACACAACTAACAAATGCACCATACACACAAATGTGGACGTGGTTTGCGTTAACCACACGGGATGCTATTTCATTGTCGCCTCATCTTCCACGTCGCTGGCAGGATTTAACAGAGAGACATTTCCTGTGCCACGCTACCTTTCAACAAGCCAGGTACTGATTTATCACTGCGGCCTTAATAAAACCTATCTCATTAAACAAGCCAGGCTCGGGAAGGTCATTAAAAAAGGATCAAAACAAATTATCTGCTTGATATCAGATAAAGAAAATTGAACATACTCTATAATAGGCCTTATGTCTATAACGTGTCTGATTATTTTTAAACAGAGAAGCTTGCCTAGTTAAAGCAGTTAAAGTTCTTGTTAGGAAAGGCATGAGAAAGAGTCAGATCATTAGTGGCTCTTAAACAAACACACACACTAATTAATTATTAAAATGCTGCTGTACGACTGTTACGACTGTAGCCATGATGGAAGAAAAAAAATCCTGAGAAATAGCAATCAAAAAGTCTCTCAAACAACATTTAACACAGATTTTACACACAATTTTACATTTCAAGCAATTTTATATTTGTAATTAATTTTACAAGTAATTCATTTTTTCCCATTTGAGCAGTTGAGGGTTAAGTGACCCTGCTCAAAAGAACAAGCAGTGGCAGCTGAAACTGGGAACTGAACCTATGATCTTCCAATCACCTTGTAATTCACCTTAACCATTGGTGTTGAGTTTGAATCCCAGAATGCAGTGGTTTTATGACACAGGGAAACTGGTAGCTTTGTGGTTAAGGTGTATAAGACAATGTCATCTAATCTATAAAATGTTATTAAAAATAAATTAAACAATACATATCCTTATGTAATAATAATAAATATTAAATTGGTAAATCTGTATAAATCAAAGAGAGAGAGTGAGAAAGAGAGAGAGAGAGAGAGAGAGAGAGAGAGAGAGAGAGATCAATGTTAATAATATTTACAATTCTACTGTACATACCTTAAATTGAATTTAACTGAACAGAGAGTATGTGGAAGAGAAAGAGAGAGAGAGAAAGAGAGAGGAAGAGAAAGACAGAACAAGAATAAATGTACATAAATTACATAAGGTGTGGTAATTTAATACAGCCTTTAAAGACTGTGATGCCTGAAAGAAGAATTGTGTTTAGGGTGGTAACTGATTGAGGCGGGTATAGTGGGTGTGTTTACGGTGGTGTTTGGTGAAGGCAAGGTATTTGGTGGGTTTAGAGTGGTGATTGGTGGGGGCAGGGTATTGGGTATGTTTAGAGTGGTGATTGGTGGAAGCAGGGTATTAAGTATGTTTAGAGTGGTGATTGGTGGAGGCGGGGTATTGGGTGTGTTTAGAGTGGTGATAGGTGATAGGTGGAGGTGGAGTATTTGGTGTGTTTAGGGCGGTGATTGGTGGAGGCAGGGCACTGGGTGGTGCTTAGGGCGGTGATTGGAGGGGCGGGGTATTGGGTGTGTTTAGGGCAGTGATTGGAGGATGCGGGGCATTGGGTGTGTTTAGGGCGGTGATTCGTGGAGAGTATTGGGTGTGGTTAGGGCAATGATTAGTGGAGGCAGGGCACTGGGTGTGCTAAGGGTGGTGATTGGAGTGGGCGGGGTATTGGGTGTGTTTAGGGCGGTAATTGGAGGAGGCGTGCTAAGGGCGGTTATTGAAGGGGCGGGGTATTAGGTGTGTTTAGGGCGGTAATTAGAGGAGGAGGCGGGGCATTGGGTGTGTTTAGGGCGGTGATTGGTGGAGGCAAGGTATTAGGTGTGAGCGACCTGTTTTTTTCTCACATCCCTTTTGCCTTATTTCTGTCTACCACTAGTCAACACCCCTTGCCCCCCCCCTCGGTCTTTCTTCTCTGTGTCTATCTCTCTTCCTCTCAATCTCGCTTTCTCATGTACAAGATCCACGACTTTCATCAGTCACAGCTTTCATGCAGAAGTGATGAAGAAGAACGAGTAGGAAAAGACCAGAAGGCGGAAAGGAGATCACCAGACAGCGATCGTCTCTCAGAGCAATACGCAGACTCGTCAGCAGCAGTAAAGCGGTTGATAAATTAAACATCATAAAGGGCTGTGTGACTCATCGAGCTGTTAATTCCTCAGCTCTGATGAGTGATGATACACTGAGAAGATGCTGCGTGGGCCGGGCTGAGGGGCCAACTGAACTATAGCAACAAACTCTGAAAGTTTTCAGAGACAGAAAGAAGAACGTTACTAATGTGGTTTCTGTGACAACGACAATAAACAGGTATACAGTAGAATAAATACGGAGGCTGAAGCATTGTCTAAATATTCTTTTTATTTATTTTTTTAATTGGAAAAAAAGCACTACACAACCAAGTTGAAATTACAAGTGGGATTTGGGGATTTCCTAGCAGCAGCTGTAACAGTCAGAAAACACATTGGAACCTAATTCTTATTATTAATCCTATTATTACCATATTATAATATTACAATGAACCAAGTTTAACATTTTGAAAGATTGAGCTTTAAACAATGGCTCGTTCAAATTGTCTAGGAAAAGTTTAATAATCTTAGTACTCTTGATCTTGAGTGATATTATAAGAAATAGTGGGAAGTGGTAGCTCAGTGGTTAAGATGTATAAAAGAGATAAATGTAAGTCGCTCTGGATAAAAGTGTCTGCATGATGCTGTAAATCTATAGGTAAATATTACATACATTTAAAAGAAAGTCAGAGGAATAGAGAGAAAGTCAAAGAGAGACAGAGAGTCAGAGGGAAAGACAGATTCAGAGAGAGAAAGTCAAAGAGAGACAGAGTCAGAGAAAGAGAAAAAGAGAGAGTCAGAGAGAGAGAGTCACAGGGAGAGAGGGAGAGAGTCAGAGCGAGAAAGAGAATCAGAGGGAGAGAGTCAGAGTGAGAAAGAGAATCAGAGGGAGAGAGTCAAAGTGAGAAAGAGAATCAGAGGGAGAAAGTCAAAGTGAGAAAGAGAATCAGAGGGAGAGAGTCAAAGTGAGAGAGAAAGAGAGCGAGAGAGATTTCTTGTTGCTACATAAATGAAATAGTATTGACTCACTGAATTAAGCCTAAACATACACACACAGTTGGTGATTTGGGTCATCGGTATGTGATATTGTATTATGACAGATGTTGAATGAAATGTGTTCTTGAGTGTAATGAAAACATCGTGAAAACCTCATCCTCATCCACAATCTGCAGCCAAAATCCGCTTTACTGGAAATAAGACAGACAGACAGGCAGGACAGACAGACAGACAGAGAGATAGCTAGATGGATAGACAGACAGATAGACAGATAAACTCCTGATTATTCTATCAAATTAAACCTGAACCTCCGTCTCACACACTCAGAAATCCATGTCATTTAGTAGAAGGGTAAAATAGGTATGACTTAATCGTGTGTGCGATAATGAGAAAGAGGAAATCTATTTTCCACATGACTAAGCAAACGGCCAAATTATCAATCCCTTGTGTCCTAATGGCTCTCCGAATCTAACAGCAGGAGATGAGAAGTGGACTGACGTGTGTGTGTGTCCTGTATCACTGTGTAAAACACAGGCCATCTAATACACATAGAACGTAGTATGAAATTACAGCCGTTAGGAGTTTACACTTACAACAGGAAGCTATAAATACCAGATTCCGATTTAAATCCAATTCCCTGTGAGTAATAACGCAGAAGAAACATAAAAATCCCGGCACAGCTAGAAAAACTATTCAGAATACATTTAAATTACAAGGACGAGAATATTTGATTGACAGCATGCATTTTACTTCATTATCACATTCAACAAAATCAGTAAACGGTTGTATGTATGTTATAATGTTAATGATGAGGGAAAAGTCTGAACTCTTCTAACATTTGTTATAAGTAAGTTTTTTATAATATTTTTAAAATATTGTCTGTTGATGTTAGTTTTAGTTTTATCACATTTGTCATCATTACTGTTATATGTTACAGATACAGATGCATTTTAATAATGCATAAGTATATAAGTATATTATAATTTTATATACTTTTTATATTTAAAATAATCTTTCAATTCTAACAAAAAAAGTTGTTCATAGTTTTTCAAAAAAAATAAACAGGTGGAATCTTTTAAATATTTTTCAATGGCTGTATGTATGTATATATATATATATATATATATATATATATATATATATATATATATATATATATATATATATATATGTATATTCTTGTCGCATTATACATTTACGTTTGATGTGTAATATTTCAATTATATTTTTGTCCATAAATAAACTGTATTTTTTTTAATACATCAACCTGCCATCAAGTGACCCAATTCCAGATGGGATATGACAGACAATCATGTAAGCATATTTTTAGATCAGTTTTAAAAAGTCTTGATCCATTGCGTCCATTGTTATTTTTATTGGATATTAAAATATGGGTCAATTTCAAAAGATGATATAAGCAGGTCATTAAAAAAAAAATGGATATAGTCACCAAATCGGAATTAAGCATTAAGACCTGCAGTGTAAATGCAGGCTTAGATTGTTGCCATACTGCATTTGATATATTTTTATTTATATATTTCATTACCTGTATTATGAAAAATAAAACTTTTTTCCACCTGAAGGTATTTATATACGCATATCACATATTTGGCCTTATGTTTTACATTCACATATACATTTAAATACACATTTATAGGTTTGTTTATTTTTTTTAAATCCATGGGGCGTACAAACTTTAGCACTCAACTGTAATGAGAAATGAGTTTGTTTGTTTGTTTGTTTGTTTTTCACAATCCAGCTGCAAGACGGAACTCACACTTTCCCGCTGATGATAAATTACTTCCTCAGCGTTAACCAGCCAGGACAGGAAGAGAAAAGGAAATGAAAGAACTAAAGGAATGGAAATACAGTTTTCCAAAGGTCACAACACAGATGGGAAAAAAACTGATCCGGATATCCGAATGTGATGGGAAAAGTGAGGAAACAAATAAAGGTGTTAAGCGAGCAGCACCTCAAAGGTCAGTGACTGTGCTAGTGTGTTAGTGACTCATTATCTCGGAGCAGGGATGTCACGACAAAATCACAACACGGATTAAATACGGTGTTCTGTCTGACTCACGCTTCGATTCGCAGGTTTTCAACTTACAGCAACCTCTAATCACGCTAAATATTCAGACAAATGTGCCATTTTACACATTCTAAGGGTTCATTCAAAAGCAGCATTCATAGGGATTTATACAGCCAGAGAAAAATTTATATTTGACCCCCTGCTGATTTTTTACGTTTGCCCACTGCGAACGAAACGATCAGTCTATAATTTGAATGGTAGCTTTATTCTAAACAGAATAACAACAAAAACATCCAGAAAAACACATTTCAAAAAAGTTATACACTGATTTGCTTTTTTAATGAGTGAAATAAATATTTGATCTAACATCGAAGAGCAAAATTTTTTGTCTTCTTGGTGTCTTTTATACAGGAAACGAGCTGGGATAAGAAGCACACTCTTAAAGGGACTCTTCTAAATGGACACTCCTAAAGGGACACTCTTAAACTCTCCTAAATGGACACTCTTGAAGAGACACTCTTAAAGGGACTCTCGTAAAGGGACACTCTGAAAAGGACACTACTAAAGTGAGTGCTCCTAATCTCAACTCGTTACCTGTATAAAAGACACCTGTCCATGTAATCAATCAATCAATCAATCAATCAGGGACAAGACTGTAGACCTACACCAACGCAACACAACACCAACACCTTTTTAACTTATTGCATGTTCCAGGTTGATTTTAGCAGTTTATAACAACCAACTCGTTATGTATGTGGTGTTATCAAATATTGTTAAAACCATTAATCGGTCAGTCTTTACTACTAATTAACTGAGAAAATAACTATAGTTTATCATCTTTGCAGGTGTACAGCAATTGCAAAGACATGTTTTAACCACAAGATTTTTATCCATAATTGCTAAAGTTGTTGCATAACTATTATCTACAAGGATCTACACAACTAATACCTAGTACCAAATTAAAGGTTAGTGATCTTGGCATTATAAGAAAAATGTGGGTTTGGTACCTTTTACGCCTCGTTTTTTATAGTAAAACAGCATTGGTCGCAAAGATAACGAGTGCTACGATCGGTAAGCGTCAGATAACCGGTTTCTGATTGGCTGGAAGGTTGGTGGTATCCACCTATTCGTGGATTGTTGTTGGTCTCAACGCTAAAAATGTTTTCATGTTTGTGGAAGATTTATTTGTGGATCATGACCTTTTTATTGGGAATTTTGCAACAATTCTTCCCCTATAGAAATATAATACGTAATAACTAACAAACGTTTAGGGCTCCTGCAGGTTTATGCTAGTTGTCGGGACTGATTATGTAGGTGTTATGCAGTGTTTAACCATAACTAAAGGTTTTACCCATAAATTGTATTGCTATTTAATCACTGAAACACTGTTCTACTGTTATACTGTTAGTGTTTGCAACATTCATGCAGAGATGATAATCAGAAGAATCGTAAGAATGCGTACTATTGCATAAGCTTAGGTGAAACCACCAGACACTGTCCCAAGGTCCAAGTTAGGGTCTAATCAGGGTTGGTGTTGACACACAGAACACAGTGGACTCTTCGACAAGACCTGAGCAAGTGTGTGATGATGAAATGTCTCGTACTGCTAATAAATCCTGCCAGCACTAATCCCAGCTGTGTGCAGGTCTACGCAGTAATTCTCTTTTACCACTTTGGCATTACCTGGCTCTCAAACATGCCAAGCACTTGCTCTAATGACTGCATGTCAGCTGGGTCGTTTATAGATCTCTGATATACATGCAAGCTAGAAAAGCAGGAGGTTGGATCTGATGGCTTCACACATCCACAATTTCCTCAAGCAGAGTTTGCCTTGGCCAAGTGCCAGCTCTCATCTCCTTCTTCAGGAGCATGGGAAGAGCGATAGCACTCCATTCTCTTTTCTATTAACCTTCTTCCCTCGCTCTGTTTGTCAGAGCCCTGTGGTGTAAACAAAGAAGTCTGTTTTCCAGCTGTTTCAGAAAAAGGAACGTGGGGTACTTGTTGGGATGAGGATAATGTGGATAGAAGGCATTTCTCTCTTTTTGTCCTTTGTTCAGGCTCTCTCTTTTCCCCTCTCTCTCTCTCTCTCTCTCTCTCTCTCTCCTCCACCACAGTTTGCCGGCTGGGTCAATTTTATTTTCTACACACATTCACCTGATCGCATTTCTGTCTTCCGAGCCAATCCTACCCCTAGGCTCTCCAGCAGGGGGATTGGCCGGGGCTCTGGGAAAGATCACACCTTCATCCTTAGGGACAAGGAACGGAAATAAGTACAGACAAACTCAGTAAAGGTTGCTGAACATTTTACATGAATAATCTGTAATCATTTGATTAAAGCCGGATCCAGTGCAGAAAAAAGATCTGAAATATACTAATATATTGAATTATGCCACATTCAGTGAAGTCATTCGTTCTAAAGTAACATCTTTATTCTGGTTTATTACCCTATTCAGAAATACTAGTAAAGCAAAGCTGGAATACACCCTGGTGGATACAATGCAATCACTTAAACACACCAAGAGCAATCATTTTGGTGGAAGGAACCAAATGACAATCATTTCCTTTATTTCTTTAAAACTGCAACTGCAAGTGGGAAGTGGTAGCACAGTGGTTAAGATGTTAGACTGCTAATTGGAAAATCGGGCTTCGATTTCCAGCACCACCAAGTGACCACTGTTGGGCCCCTGAGCAAGACCCTGTATAGGTAAAATGTTAGATAAATGATAAATATAAGTCCCACTGGATAAGGGCGTCTGCCAAACGCTGTAAATGTAATGTGCCACTGGTAATTTTGGGCCCTATGAAAGGATATAGGAATATGGGACTGGGCTCCCTACTACACACATTCGCACTGTTACTGCTAATAAAATTAATGCCGGGCAATGATTAAAACTGTTCTAATCGCAATTACTTGCATCGTTATGTGCAAAATTTAATAATGAATTTAAGTAGCATATTGTGCACATTAATTTTAAAAAGTACTGCTTTCTGAACAAAAGTGCGCAAACATCTGGTTTGCAAAAACAATAAGGTGCTTTTTGCTTTAACGTTTTGTCTAGTTTGTTCTAGAAAACACGCTCAGTGCCTCGATTATAACATTAGAACAGGCACCTTCCAAACATCAGCGAGTTAACATTTATAAAGCTTTTTTTCTGTTTCAGAACTCAGAAACGTTGTTTCTTTTTTGTCTTTTAAAACCCAGAAACATTTTTGTCAGAAAACAGCATTAAAAAACTGAAATGTCTAGGTAAGAGTTTGGAACCTTTCTCCGTTTTTCATTGGTTGAGACACCTGATGATGCCCATCTTAAACCAGTACTGATTTTCATCACACCCCTTCTGTGATTTATGGTTTGTCTGTGTATTAAGATAGTGCCATTATTTTTTTTATTTTGTAGGTTTATAAAAGTATAGAATATATTTTTAAGCATTTTTTGCCTTTATTAAACTGATAGGATCAAAATGAAATGGTGGAGATAGATGTGGGTGCCGGCACCATAACCCACTACACCACGACATTGTGGTATTTGATAGAATGGAATTCCTCGGGCATATTTGTTAAAAACAGTATTTGATTAAATAAGGAATTAAGGGAAGTGGTACCTCAGTGGTGTTGAACTCCTAATTAGAAGATCAAGCACCAGACTGCCATTGCTGGGTTCCTGGGCAGGGCCTTTAACCGCTCAGTTGGATAAAATGAGATTTAGCAAATAAGTCTTTCTGGATATGCACATTCTGTAAGTTAAATACCGGAAATTTAAATGTAAAAAAGAAGAAAAAAACAGGAAAAGTCACCCAAGGAGAGAGTGGCTGGAGGTCATGTTGGACTGGGGCAATGAAAACATGCTGACACGCAGCAGGATGGCAAAAACCACATGATAAGAGTTTGGGCAGGCAGTTCGCCCTTGTAGATTAAAAAGAAGTGGTTTCAATTAACAGCCAGCTAATTTGGGTGTCTTATTTTAACAAGCCTTTGAAATTAATTCTTTCTACAGCACCATATTGGGGTTATATATAAAACATTTCAGGTCCAGAAAAAAAATCACTTCATTCACCAGTGTAAATGATGTAAAGAACAAACAGGATTTTCCCAAAAGAAAACCAATCTAACATTTTAAACATTGGATCTACTTCATTGGCTCTACACAGGATTTTTACGCTTAATGATTCATTTAAATCTAAACAAGGTGGATACCAATTAGTTTTATGAGAGTCTAGAATCAGGTTTGCCTTGCAAAACAACACTAGTTTCTCTAATAGAGCTTGAAGGAGGAAAAAAAGGCTATAATCTGGAAGTCGGCGTGGATACAACACATCTGAAATATTCAGCAATACGACAGCTGTGATTATCCTTATCGCGGCTGCTGAAATTCTTTAATAACATTTAAAAGCACTGGCCGAACAAGACTGATGTGTTTTTGTCTGCAAACAGGTTTTCTCACAGTCGGGGATGCCACTCTTGTTAGCCAAGTTGTTAGCATGATTATAATTTTAGGCCAATTACACCAGGTTGATATTAACCATTGTCGATGGCAAAACCTCGTTTCCAGATGAAAACATAATCTGTTGTGGACTGTTGGTCCCAGGAGGTGGAGGAGGAGGAGGAATAGGGGTCATTTGGAGGGTTAATAGCACTTATAAGCTATGTTTCCATAGAAACACTCTTCAAGGTGATTTTAGCAAAAAAGGACTGGAGACTGATTTCTAACGTTTTGTTTAAGGTACAAGAAAAACAATGTACAAGAAAGCAATACCTGCTTTTTAAAAAACAGACAACGGATTTAAAAAATACAGTAATCTATAAACACTTGAAAAAAAATAAATAAATGAATAAATAAAGGAGTTTTCACAGTGATGCCATATGAGAACCATTTTGGTTTCTTAAAGAAACTTTTGGACAACCGTTTTCTGAGGACTATTACAGTTACATTTACAGCATTTGACAGACATCCTTATCTAAAGCCACTTACATTTATCTCTTTTATACAACTGAGCAATTCGGGGTTAAGGGCCTTGCTCAGGGGCCCAACAGTGGGAGCTTGGTGGTTCTGGAAATCAAACCCGATCTTCCAATTAGCAGTCCAACACCTTAACCACTGCTTTACCGCTTCCTCTGAGATTATCTAATGAATATTTTATACTACAAAGAACCCTTTGTGAAATAAAGAAGTTCCATGGATGCAAATAGTTCTTTATAGAACCACATACCCTGAGAAAGAATTTTTACTATCAAAGAATTATTTTTTTTTACAAGACAATGTGGTGGTAAGTTTCCAAGACTGACCTGTCGTTCAGGGTCAGACTTCGAATATGTGTTCTTATACATAGATCTAAGATTTATAGATCCAATTAAGAGACTCAACCCCTGTTCCAGCATGACAATGCGCCTGTGCACAAATCCCCTGATCTCAATGAAGACATGCTGTGTTCTGGATGTTTTGGAGTCAAAGATCTCTCATGTCCTGTACAGAGTCCTGATTCTGACTCAACCCTTAATATTGAACACCTTTAGGATGAACTGGAACACAGACTGAACCCTAGAACACAATTTCACACACAAAGTCAAACGCAATCTGGTGTAAAGCCTTGTTATAGAGTGTATTATAGGAGGAAGAGTGAGAATAACATCTGGAATAGAATGTTTAAAAAACACAGATGGATGTGATGGTCAGGTGTCCCAATATTTTGGACCAAAATTATTTTATCACACTGAGCGTTTGGATTAAAATAACATAAAAGCTGACACACCAGGATGCTTACTAGTTTTTCTATTAAGCATCCTGGTGTGTCAGCTTTTATTTGTGTCAGCTTTTATTTGTTTGTTTTTTAAGTTGTCAAACCACACACACACACGTCACCCGATAAAATGTCCCCACAAGGACAAAACTTTCAGATTTGTTTTCTTATTAAACACAAAAAGGACACACTTTTTAAAGATATTTCTGACCCTAATACAAAACCCAAGATGTAAATCCTTGCACACACACACACACACACACCCTCACCCACATTTAAAACACTTGAGCAGAAAAATGTTCCCACAAGGACAACATTTTCAAAACATTTTTATTTTTAACTTTCAAATAAAAATAAGATGTAAAACAACACACACACACACACACACACAGCTGTTATAACAAAATTTCTTTTAAAGACAAAACTTTTAGATATTTCTAGCCTTGATGAAGACTAGAACACACACACTATCAGAACACACACTTGTGCTGTTGTAGCAACATCATCATAACAACTGCACTAGAAAACGTTTCACTTGTCAGGATGCACACACACACACACACACACATGCAGACAAACACACTTATAACTAGTGCTGTAGACAGAAGCTATCTAGCAGTTTCTCATTAAATACAAGATAACAAAAATTGATTTTCTTTCCTCACGTCGTTCTGTCAGTGTGTGTTCGCCTAAAGCTTTCGTAGGTCAAAGCCACTCTGAAAATGCTGGCTGCTTCAAAATTATTGGCATCCTTGTTGAACAGGGTTAGAAAAAATATAACAGATATGAACAAAATGTAAGTAGCTTTCTAAATATCATGCTGACAGAAATATTTTACGTTATAAAATTATTGGCACCCCATACCAATAATTGCAGGTAAATTTGGTGTTCAAAGCCACATTTTAAAAAAAATTAGTTGGATATTTTTTATTTAACAATTAGGAAATCCTGCATCATTTAAAAAAATGTTTAGCTAATCCTCATAAGCGCTCAGTGATACAATTATAAACATCCATCTATTGTCTAAACACACTTCTTCCTAATCAGGGATCTGATGGAGTCTATCCAAGCTGTAATTGGATTAAAGGCAGGGGTCACACTGGACAGGTCACCAGTCTATCACAGGACCACATACAGATAAACAACCACACACACACGCTGGAGTACCCAAATTAAACCCATACAAACACAGGGAGAACATACCAACTCCAAACAGTAAGACCTCTGCAGGGGATACAAACGTGGAACCTTCTTGAGATAATAGTGCTAAACACTAAACCACACTGCAGAAAGTAGAGCATTACAACAGGTTTGTATCAAAGCAGACCCTTAAAACAAAACATGGCACATGTCCCCTAAAGAGCTAGTATATTCCAGTCAGATTGACTTTTAAAAATCCTGGGGCTACAGGTGCCCAAGCACATTTGTGGAAGCAAGGAAGAAAGGAAGGTAAGAAGGAAGGAAGAAAGGAGGTACCAACCGTCACTATGGATCTGTTAGAGTTCTTCAGCTCATTTTACATTAAGCATTACCCATTAAACAAGAGAAATGCCAAGTGTCACACACACACACACCACACAGTACCACAATCGCAAGACAAATTCAGTACCTCCAGTGTCGTTGTCAGACATAACAGACACAACTGTTAAATGCGACTGGACACGTGCAGTCAAACCAAGTTCCAGTCTCACAAACCAGAGACAAAGGATTCAGCTTCAGTAGCCAATATGAATCCATATGAATCACATGTATAAATATATGAGGAGTCTGTAAGCTTTATAGTGCAGCTCCATTGAGCACGTCTACATCATAACCGGACGGAGCGTATGAATCAGGGGGAACCAGCACATCATAAAACTAATCATATAATACATATTTAATCAGCAGTACTGCTCTGATTTATTATGGAATGCTGTTTGTTTGGGGGGGGGGGTAATTCATTTTATATATGTATAGATGATATATGTATATAGGTTGCTAATATTTCAAGACCAATAAAACAGTGTGCATATATAGATAGATAGTTAGATATGTATAGATATAGATCTATTTGCTAGGACTGGAATTTAAAATGTGCAGAAAAAATATCTAAATACAGATCCCCTCTGTGTGATATATTGCCAATAAAAGAAGTGTGAGGTAATATTTTAGTGTCTTTCTCTCTCTCTTAGACTTACACACACACTCACGCACACAATCACCACTGACTCAATTTTCCCGTAATCGCGAATGGGTTGCTTTTGATTCGTTCAAAAGAATCGATTCGTCGAGAGAATCAAACGTACATTTAAACGGGCATTATTTCGACTGCGCCCCGAACTGCATGTTAGAGTAAGTTACAAACGACGCAGGAGAAAAAGCACGCCATCTTCAGGAACCAAAGAGTGTAGATAGATAGATAGATAGATAGATAGATAGATAGATAGATAGATAGATAGATAGATAGATAGATAGATAGATAGATAGATAGATAGATAGATAGATGATAGATGGATTGATGATGGATGGATGGATAGATAGATAGATAGATAGATAGATAGATAGATAGATAGATAGATAGATAGATAGATAGATAGATATTTGTCGCAGTGTTTTACAGTAAGCGCAGTCCTATTGTTGACTTATTACGCAATATTCGTTGATTAATATTCCCATGTGCGCAAAAAGTCTGTTTAACCCGTGATCCTCACTCAACCCAACGTTACAAATGTTCTGTATAAATTCTAGATATAATTCCCTTTTTTTATTCTTTCGTGCGTTTTTGTTGTGTTGATGTCAGCAAATATACCAATCAGCACATGGCTTAATAACTTTCCAAGCGACTGCAGGATTGCCGACTCAACCCTGTGAGAGGAATCGAGAAGAAAAGCCAGACTGCGTGGCGGAGCGGTGGTTCACTCCCTTCTTGCGATTGAGCGCAAAGTGCCGATTTTAAAGCTGCCCACAGAAAAAATTCCCGGTGTGGATTTTACACACAAAATGTTAATAATTAATAAACACTGTATAAGTTATTTAACCCTGCAGATGGTTATGCCGCACTGTGTGCTTTTTTTATAGTTTATATTTTGTAAACTTTCTCTACAGTTGTAGCTGCACCACGTCGCGTTTAGTGATGTGTGCGAAAAGCGCAAAAGCGCGTCTACAGAAAAGAGCATGGGTTTAAATAAATAAATAAATTAATAAATACAACAATAAATAAATATTTAACCCTCCAACGTCACATATTCTATGACGTGATGATATTTGGCCTGATAAGCATTACATTGCTAAAGCTGGACCAAATAAATTTAAGTTGAATTTCTTCCTGTTCAAAATAAATTCGGTTTTTTTTGATTGATTGATTGATTGATTGATTGATCGATTGATTGATTGATTGATTGATTGCATCAAGCGCCCAGTGTGTAATATGTTCATGGTGACATCATAAGAGCCGATGTGTTCACCACTTCAATGTGTGTAACTTCTGCAGCGTTTCTCGTCGCATCAAGATTGAGCGTGTTCGCGTTGCGCGGTGAGGATGAAGAGCGTCATGCCTCTCTAAAATGCCGCATCGATACTTAAAGGTGAGGACCATCACCTCCGAATCAACTCCGCAACGCTCAGGTTCGCAAAGTATAGAAACCCTGTCATCACGCACATCACTGCGTTACCGAAGTTCCACTCGAGCAACGCGCGTTTTCCGTGCACGCGTAATTATGATGATGATGATGATGATGGTGATGAGAATGATGATGAGTTCACATTTAAATCACTTTAAAGCTGTGCGTGAAAAAGGATCAAGCAGGCAGCGAATGAAGCATGCGTGTGTCCTCTGTCTCTAAATCTGTCTCAGGGCGCGGATGGTGCAGTGCTCTCCCGCAGAGCTCCCGCATAGACAGCCGCACAGGTAAAACATATATATGTATACTCCCACAAATATACATATCTATATACAAATACATGACAACATCCGCGTGAACCTGCCTTAAAATACGCACAGATTATGCAAAAAAATGGGTGAGGTGGGTATATCTTTGCTCGCTTACCTGTGCTGCGGGTTTGGACTTCACCACCAGCACCTCCGCCGCCGCCGCCGCACCGTCGCGTGCACGCCCCGCACGCACCCCCCCTGCACGGATACCCCCCCCGCGATGCACGCTGCGGATAGGATACAGATGCACAGAGGGAGGAACAGACGCACAGCAAACTCCGCGTGACACTTATGTTTTTGGATAAAATCTGGATGGTGATTTCACAAAACCGAATGCAAGCAATTTCACAAAACCAAATGCAAGCAATTCCACAAATGCTGTCACGGATTTAAAATAAAATCCCAAGTCGTTTTAGATTCCGCGTGAGTGCAAGGCGTCCGCACGGCGTTTACCGCAGCAACTTTTTTCAAGCCACACTCCTGCAGCTGATGAGTGCCATCGCAGATCCGTGCAGGGTTGCTAGAAATGGCCGCGTCCTGAAACTCCGACGTCTGTCTCTCTCTCTCTTTCTCTCTGCGCTCTAAGGGAACACACACACGCGTGCACACACACACTTACACTCACTCACACGCACACTGCTGCGCAGATCCGCGACACACACAGAAGAGAGAAGAGAAAAGAGGCGAGCTCGTGCGCTTCAGAGTTTGCACAAAAGAGAGAAGAGAAAAGAGGCGAGCGAGGAGAAAAAAGGGGCAGAACTCGTGCAACTCCAAGCGTCTTCCAAGAGTTTGCCGTTGCCACGTGTGCGGAGTGTGCGTGGCTGACTCCAAAGTGACCGGCGAACGCTCTCCACTCCAACACTCTCCTCTCCTCCTCCTTCTCTTCCTTGGGACTTGCTGTGTGTGTGTGTGTGTGTGTGTGTGTGTGCGTGCGTGTGTGCGGTGTGTGTGCGCGTGCGTGGTTTGAGCGCGTGTTGCGCGCGCGTTCGCGCCACCGCTGATTGGCCTAATTGTGAAAGAGTTGAGCGCGAGCGTGTATTACCGCGGAGATTCGGCGGTGTGTCGGTGTAGGTGTATGTGCATGTAAGACGCTCGGATTTCTGGGGGATATCAGGAAACGGATGGAGAGATGAATTTGATGCTAAAGGAGGAAAATATGTCATATCTGTGTGTGATGTGCGGAGATTAAGGGGTAATAGTAGACGTGTCAAAGACATGTTAAAGAGATTAGCTTGTGATAAAAATGCATAACTAATTTATTCATCAATTAATCTGGCTGCTACAATAATAATGATAAATTAATAATTATAATCATCATCATCGTCATTATCATAATCTGACATTTTACACACTTCTGTTTGTTGGTTTTTCCACTCATTTGACTAATCCCAAGGACGCAGCAAATCCCAAATCTATAGTCCGAGTTTATAATTCCTAGTTTATGATTCTGTTCCTAAGTAGGTGATCCAGAGCCCAGGTCTATGATCCCAAGTTTATGATTCTGAGTTTATGATTTCATTCCTTAGTCTATGATCAAAAGTCTATAATCCTGATCCCAAGTCTATGATCCAAATATATGATCCAGAGTTTATGATTCCAAGTTGATTATTCTTTTCCTGAGTCTATGAATACCAGTCTATGGTCAAGATCCCAAATTCTATGATGCAAACATATGATTTTGATCCCAGGTCTATAATCCCGAGTTTATGATTCTGTTCCTGAGTCTATGATCACTAGTCCATGATCCAGATCCCAAGTCTATGATTCGAATATATGATCCCAATCCTAAGTATATGATCCTGAGTTTATTATTCTGTTCCAGAGACAATGATCATGTGTCTATAATCCAGTTCCCAAGTCTATGATCCGAGTCTGTGATCCTGAGTTCATGATCTTATGAGTTATGAATCAGAGTTTTTGATTCTGGTTCTGAGACTATGATCACATGTCTATGATTCCGTTCCCGAGTCTATGATCCTGAGTCTAATATCCCAAGTCTATGACTCCCAAGACTATGATCAACAGTCAGTGATGCCGAGAACACTCTGAATGACACAGGAACACACCTAAAAACTGGTTATATGGTCCCAAGGCTATGATCCCGAGTTTATGATTTCAAGTTTATGATACTGTTTCTGAGACTCTGATCACAAGTCTATGATGCAAAGATATGATTCTGATCCGAGGTCTATAATCCCGAGTTTATGAATCAGTTTCTGAGTTTATGATCACTAGGCTATGATCCAGATCCCAAGTCTATGATTCTAGTATATGATTCCAATTCTAAATATATTATCCAAGCCTATGATCCTGAGTTTATTATTTAGTTCCTGAGACTATGATCATGTGTCTATAATCCAGTTCCCTAGACTATGATCAGAGTCTGTGATCCTCAGTTCATGATCCCGAGTTTATGAGTTATGAAACAGAGTTTATGTTTCTGTTTCTGAAATTATGATCACATGTCTGTGATTCCATTTCCGAGTCTTTGATCCCGAGCCTATGATCCTGAGTTTATAATTTCGGGTCTATGATTCTGATTCTAAGTCTTTGATCCCGAGCCTATGATCCCAAGTCTATGACTCCCGAGACTATGATCACAAGTCGATGATGCTGTGAACACTGTGAATGACACAGGAACACACCTAAAACTGGGTATATGATTCCGAGTGATCACGAGTCTAAGATCCTGAACGAGTCTATGATCCGAGTAAATGATTCTTCGTTTATGATTCCATTTCTAAGTCTATGATCCTGAGTTTATAATTCAGTTTCATAGATTTTATAGGTCCCTTCCTGAGTCTATTCCGAGTCTATGATTCTGATTTTGTTGTATCGAGTCTATGATTCCAATCTTGAGACTATGGTCCCGAGTCTGTTATAATGTGTATTATATGGTCCCGAAACTAAGATCAAAGACCAAAACTCACTCAAACACAAAGTTGGAATGTGTGACGTTTATTTATTTGTTTCTGTGTTATTAATCTAAATGATGCACGTGATTACATTCATAGAATGATGATACTACTAGGGTTGTATTTGTGTTTAGTTAAACATATTTCTCCGTTTTTTTGTGCGATGAAGTCTGTCTGTATGTTATTATTTAGTGACAGAATAATTCAAGGATAAATACTGTTAAATATTAAAGATAAAGGTGGTGCACACAGATCCATATAAACCCCAAGCGCTTTCTTCTCGCTCCAAATGTTCTTACATTCTTGCATCGCAGCGCCACCTGCAGGTCTGAAATATATCACATTAAATTCCCTGTAGACTTTTTCGAGTGGTGAAAGAAAGAAAGAAAGAAAGAAAAAAGAAAGAAAGAAGAAAGAGAAAGAAAGAAAGAAAGAAGGAAAGAAAGAAAGAAAGAAGAATAAGCAGAAAGCCTGAGAGGGTCAGAAAAGTAAAGAGAGTGCACAAAATAAGGAGAAGGAGACTAATAGAGAATATTAAAGGCGCATAAGTGGACTGTAAAAGGTAAAAAATACTAAACAGTGAAAAAAAATGTACACTTAGTATCTTTTACACCAGGGGTGGGCAATCTCGGTCCCAAAGTGGGCCGGTGTCCTGCAGAGTTTAGCTCCAACCCTAATCAAACACACCAACTAATCAAGGTCTTGCTAGGTACACTTAAAACTTACACGTAGGTGTGTTAAAGCAAGTTGGAGCTAAACTCTGCAGGACACCTGCCCTCCAGGACCGAGATTGCCCACTCCTGCTTTACACGCTCGTGTGTGTGTGTGTGTGTGTGTGTGTGTGTGTGTGTGTGTGTGAGAGAGAGAGAGAGAGAGAGAGAGAGTACTTACTTCTGTAGTTAAAATATTAGTGCTAAAAATCTCTAAATGTTAAACATTAACTCTATATTCTACTCTACTGAGATACACACTGATGTGTTTAGTGATTCTGATGCACAGTAGTTTATTTGAGTCCCACACTAACATCACATGAGGACATTTACATTTACAGCATTTGTGAGATGCCCTTATGCTGGGAATTGAACCCCAATCTTCCAATTAGCCATCCGACACCTTAACCACTGCACAACCACTAAGCATTCGAATAAAACATTAAAAATTAAGAATGCAAAGCTACATAACTACATAACCCTGAGATATAACAAAGATTTATTTATCATCTGATGATAATTCTAAAGCTATCAGCACAATGTGCTAGAAAATGTAGGGAAATAGACGTCCAGCATGTCCATAAAAATATAATGATATAAACATTAACGTGTAAGAGAGAATTGTAGGAGTTTTTATTGGTTTTAAGAGGAAGTCTTTTTCATATACAACATCTCAATTCTCTGGATTTGAACCTATTTTTCTGTTTTATTTTTCTGATGAGCTCTTAAGCCTTCAAAAAAGAATACAGCACTTATTTCTGCTTATGACTCTATTAACACTGTACAGTACAAATAATGGTGCACTTGCTTTATTATTTTGTAAAAAAAAAAAAAAAAAAAAAGGATTTTCCACCCACTTAGTGTTGCTAAATGATAGCAAATGACATGATGTTCGCTAATAAGGTTAGATCTGGAACGTTTTAGCGCACTGTTATAAGCCCCAGCTGGAGACAAATCTGTTAGAGGGGCAGCTAATACAAAGGAGGTAGTCCTGCTGACCCACTGACCCAAAGCTTTCAGTGCTTTGATACATTACATCCACATCATCATCTAATGATCAGAACTTCATAAGCCAAGCGGTTGGGGGGTGGAGGGTTGATGGGGGGGTGGAGGAAAAGAGAGAGCAGGAACAAGAGGAGTTGTGAATCCTGGGTTTATCCTCAAAACAGCCCCAAAAAGGGGGGCAAGTTTGTTCCTTATGTAGTTTCAGAAAGTTGCCTAATATGCAAAAAAACATTATGACATTTTCTCCCAACAGTTTCAGCCTATTAACCATAAACAATGCCTTTAACCCTCGACTGCTTAGATGTATGAATGAGTTGCATGTAGTCACTTTGAGTAAGGGCATCTACCAAATGCCAAAAATGTAAGTGTAGCAGCTTTTGTTGTCCTAGAAGACATTTTGCGGGTGTGATATGGATCTATCTGAAATCAGATGTACTTTCAGTAAGTATTTACATTCCAGCTATAAAAAAAGCATGTTCTATACAGTATGGTTACGGGTTGTATGAAAAAATTTTCGGACGTACTACATCCTTCATGATATGGTCATGTGACATACGATGTCACAACAGCGTGAAAGTTGGATAATGTTTAACTTGAATGGTGTTAAACGAGTGCAACCTAACCTCGATAAATAATGTTTGATTTTTCACACAATAAAAGCTACTTAAAGCACTCGAAAAGCATACGCAATAGAGATTGTGTCAAAGAAGCTTTACAGAACAAACAGAGAAGAATAGTGTATCAATACAAAGAAAAACAATAAAACTTCATAAAACACTTCAGTTCAGTTTAACTAGTATCTGTAAATGAAGAGACCCCAACTAAGCAAACCAGAGGCAACAGCGGCAAGAAACCAAAACCCTATTGGGGAAATAATGGAGAAAAAACCTTAAGAGAAACCAGGTTCAGCCGGGGAGTCAGTTCTCCTCTGACCAGACAAACAAGTATGTTACATCCTGCAGAAAAGATAAGCTTGTGCATATTGTCTGGATGACCTTCTAGAAGCCAAGATCGTCAATGGGAGTCTGTCTCTTGGGATCAGTATCTTTAGGTGCTGATGCACCAATTGGGCTGGATATAGACTAGATCTGGTGGCGTTGGTGAGCTTACATTGTGTGTTAATGGAAATATATGACGAGTATGACGAGTTGCCTCTCCTGCAACAGTAGATCGTCCGGGAAATTTTCGCATGCTTGATCTGCATACTAAGGATTCGGTGTATAGTGGAAGTATGAGATTGCAGATAGGGCCAATGTCTTTAAAAAAACAGATCGGTTTGCAAATCTACATTGTTAGAAAGTCACATAAATAAATGAGTCCATATCGTTCACTTAACATCATTTGGAAAATCCAGCGGTCAGCTGATCCTTATAAGCGCACATTGATGCAGCTGTAAACACAACAGCGTCATTGTTCAATAAGTGAAAGACAGCTTCAGAGCAGCTTTGTACAGCGACACACATCTCCGGAAATCCTGTCGAATCCAACCACATGACGACTTCAAAACTGATGTGTTTCCAATAATGTGTGCCATATGCACCAGATGTCCAGCCAGCGTTGGACATCTCGTTGGCATGACATCCGAGGCTGAGACAAACAACCTCTTGACTTTATATTGTTTTAAAGCTGTATGTATTTATTAACGGCGTCCTGCTGCTGCATATACCAAAGCCTTTATTTCGGGGCTGAAATGATTTCATGCTCATTGATTTAGTTTATTTCATTTCTTTGCTGCTTGTAGGCAATTGGTTTAATTGTACAACACACTGTCTGTTTTTTAGTCTTTTAATACATGCTGTATAAATAAAAACAGCTTTATTTGACATTATATTGATGTTTACATCCGTACTTGTGCCTGAGCTACTGGGCTGAGTAATGAAGTAAGTAATGAAGTAAGTGGAAAATAACAGGAAACAGAAGTGGAAGATTTTAGATGGGGTGGACGGTAAAGTGTGGGTGACGTAAGGAACGTGGATTTTTCAAGTGACTGGGCTTTAAGTTTCTGACATAATGATATTAATGATATCATAGTAACTAAATTATTAACATCATTTATCAGGTAAAATATAGTGATATTACTTTTATGGCATTTTGCAAACTCTTTTTCAGAGTGACTTCCGTTTTTATTTAATTTTTACAACTAAGAAATTGGCATTAAGGCCCTTGCTCAGGGGTCCAACAGTGCTAACTTGGTGGTGCTGGGAATCAAACCCACAATCTCCCGGTTAGCAGTCCGGTTAGCAGTCCAACACTTTAATATGAAGCCCACATGAACGTAGACACTCAGAGATTTGAGAACTTGTAGTGTTTTATAAGTCTTTCTGTTTTTAACTAGACTACTAGGGAAAATACATTTATAGAAATGCTTTAGAAAAACAAAAACAACAATAATTTTGTCCTTTTCATCATACAAATGTTTGTAATTGTGCTGATATCAAATCCATTTCTTCTCTCTGAGATGACCCAATGTTTTGTTCATCTTTAACCACAAAAAGTCAGTGTAAGGTTATCCAACAGTGGGGAAAACACACGTGTCACATGGAAGGCCGTAATATAACACACAATGTATTTGTATATCATAGCATCCACACCAATACGTCTGTTTGCCTTCTTTTTCCCAGCTCAGCAGATCCAGTCGGTATCCAGTGGATCAGGACTTGGAAACAATAAGGCAGTTTCCCAGTGATGACCTCTTCTAGACAGCTATCCAGACAAAGTCATGGTCAGAGCTAAATTAACCCCTGACTGAGACTGGTTTACTTAGTTGGGGACTTCCAATTTACAGATAATAAGTAAACTAAACTAAACTAAAGTGTTTTTGGTGAGTTTTTACTGTATTGTGTCATTTGATTCTGTAAAGCTGCTGCATTGACAAAAAAACGCTAATAAATAAATAAAGGTGACATGACTTGACTGTAAAAAAACTTTGTACAGGTTTTAAAATGTTATAGTGTAGAGTACTGCAGTACTGCACAAGTATTCTATTCTATACTTAAAATAATTTGTTTCCTATAGTATCTCTTCATTTGAGTGATTTATTTAAAGTATTTTTGTAAAGTTGCTTTGTGATTGTTAAATGTGATTTACAAAAAAAAAATTACATTAAGCTTGAATTACTTTTGTGATTTATTGCTTTATTTCCATATTTTCTTATATAGTCTGCAAACACACATTAGCTTCAATGATGTGTGTGTGTATTTGAAAGTCTATTTGTAAGTCATACTTTGCATTAAAAGCTTAAAAATCTAATTTAGACTGTTATTTTTTTTTTAAATATTTCAAAAGGTCATGTAAGTGTGTACGGTGCATCAGGATCGGGATCTCCCTGTTGAAATATTCATCTTTCAAAAAAATAAAAGTGAGTGAAGGAGAAAAGATGTTTAACCGGCAGAAAAACGACAACCCCCCGGTGTGAAGAGCGCGAGTAAACTCTTAGCATCTGGTAAGTGGTGGCCGTCTCGTCTTTGGAGATTTGGATGATGAGGAACTGAATTGTAGATTGAACAAAAGCTGCTGTAGGAGAATAAATCGAGATGGAAAAGTGTTGTACAGGGAGATGTGCGGCACAGCAAATTGTTTTAGGAAATTTGCCGGTGTTATTGAGAAGGTTCTTGTGTGTTTCTAAAAACCTATAAGACGCCCACAGATTTCAGAGAAGGTGTCAACATCTACTAGGCTCGTAAAATCTTCTGATCAGATTTTTTTCAATAGTTAAATCCAGATTAAATCTTAAGGGCTTTATCCATTTTCAGTTGTTGTCTGCAGTCGGTGGAACTTGTTAAATTCAGGTATCAGATCTGCTGAAACAATTTCTAATTTTAAATCGCTCCTAAATTTATTCATTTATCAAAAAACAGCTTTTAACTCCTTGAACTCTTAATACCAAGGCATCAATATCTTGTTTCACCATCTTATGTCTGCTGACAGGTTCCCACTTTAATTTTCAGGACATTTAAATCATTACAACGAAAATAAAAGACATGGATCTCAAATGTACGGCCTAGTAATATAATCAGAAATACATCAAGAACAGACACACACACACACACACACAATTTCTGATGTTTAAACTCTTAATGTCTAAATTATTTATTATTATTAATCATTTTATAATGGTGAACACATTACCATGGTATAGTCCGTTCTAATTGAGTAAAAATGTCTGTCTGAAATTTACTTTCCTTCCAAACTTCTTAGTGCAGTTGCTTTAGACTCTCTTGCATGTTTTCCAGATTTTGTTCTAGAGCTGCGAACTCCTCTATTTTCACTGCAACGTTTATTTGATAAGCATTTGACTTTGACAGCAAGGTGAAATCATGCTTTCCTTCTGCTCTGACTGACATTTCATCAGAAAACATGAAGCAAGTAACATCACCACAATATTTTACCGCTTTTCAAGATGGAATCATTCGAAATTGCAGGTCAAAACACACACCATTAATAAAGTTTCACTCTGTGATGAGTAGATTTAATAACTGATCTGCGAATTAAAGTACGTGATGCAGACTATTTCATACAGATCATTGGCCAGTCAATAATTTTCCAGAACAACAAGATTTTTCCAAGACAATTCATGTTGTTTTTTTCCATGTGTTTTCCAAGCTAAAAAAATGCTCATTAATTTTTCATTATTTCCAGGTTTTCCAGAATGTGCAAAAACCGTGGTTTATTGTTCTTTCGTTAGTTTTGTGTGCTCTGTTTTTCCGCACTTATTAATGTATTCATTTGTTAAAAACTCTTTGTACGGCACTTTGGGCCACCTTATTTGCATTAAAATATGGTCTATAAATAAAAGAAAAAACTAAAGAAAGTAGAATAGAGACTTTCCTTACTTAAAGAACACTTCAGGAACCCATCCATCCATCCATCCACTGTCTATATCCACTTATTTCTAACCAGGGTCACGGGTATCTGCTGGAGTTTATCCCAGCTGTCAGTGGGTGAAAGGCAGGGTACAACCTGGACAGGTCACCAGTCCATCACAGACCACCTACAGATAAACAACCACACATACACACACACACACACACTCACTTCTATGTGCAGTTTAGAATCACCAATAAACATACATGTTGTCGGACTGTCGGAGGAAACCGGAGTACCCGGAGTAACACACACAAACACAGGAAGAACATGTAAAATCCACACCGACAGACCGTTGCAGGGGATACAAACCTGAGACCTTCTTGCTGTGAGGCAACAGCGTTAATCACCAAGACAACGTGATGCCCACGTCAGGAACCTTTTGGGAAAAAAGGTTTGGGTTTAGCTTAAAGTTGTAAAGGAGTCAATTTAAGGCAATATGAAGGCACGTGGAAGCTCAGTGGTTAAAATGCTGGACTGCTCATGGGTTCAATTGTCACCACCAAGCTGCTAAGCAAAGAAGGCCCTTAACCTTCAACTGTTTAGACGTATAAATTAAATAAATATAAATCGTTCTCAACAGAAACGTAAATTAAGAGTTATGAGTCGGAATAGATTTGCTTATAAATTTTAAAAGTCTGAGACATTTTCTAATAAAATAAATTGTGAACATTTCACCACAGATAATAATACCAAGAGGAACGGAGAACAGCTTCGAAGCTTGATGCCTTTTTATAGATGAATAAACCCCAGAATAGGTCTAAGGGTTGCTGGGGTTAAAGAAGACAGATAGACGAGCTGATTAGAGTAAATAAAACAAATTCTTGACAGATATTGAAGGTTGTGGTAATAAAAATGACTCAGTTAAGGAATCTGACACTTTTCTGGTGATATAATATAGTATTTAATACTATTCAATGTGATCCTAAGCTTTATAAGCACAAAATATCAATCCAAAGATCAATTTGTTTGATATATTCAACGCTGTCTTAATTTATTGGTTTATTTCGTATCAACCGTCATGATCCAATTCTATCGTTTAACAATAATGGATTAATCCACAATATCGTCAGAACATCCTGTTAGCAAATCTTTAACTTATCAGCTCTGGGCTACTCTCTGATTTTTTTATGTAATTAATCATCATTCATCTTTCGTGAAGGACAGTGAGAAAGTCACAAAGCTCCAAAGCATAAAGATTGCTCTATTCATGTATCAAGCCCCAGGAAGGGTGACCTTTTTGAAATCAATCCTGTGACTGTGAATCAAGAATCCAGAGATGCTGCATTATCGGAAGCGATCGACGGAGCGATCGAGGGTCAGAGTAGTAATCAAGAGTGAGGAAAAAAATGACCTTTGTCTTGTCAGCTTGTTTTCACTTAAAGAGAAAATAACAACAATTCACCTGGGAAACAGATGCTGCACAAAGGTGTGGAATTACAACAGATCAGGCTGATTGATGCAGAGAGAGAGAGAGAGAGAGAGAGAGAGAGAGAGAGAGAGAGCCCGAGATAGACACATAGATACTTTTTAATTTCATTTTATATAATGTGGTTTGTTTTGTTTTTTCCTTAGCATTCTTAGCATTTATTTAGCATTCATTTAGTTTTATTATTACACCGGACGAATTACAGTGCAAATAAAGCTTATTAAAATAAACAAATTAATGACAAGAAAACATTCACTTTCTCATTTTTGTGAACTGGAAGTCAGATAGTTAGCTGTCTGTCTTTCTAACTTTTTTTTTGTCTCTTTCTCTGTCTGTGTTTGTCTTACCCTCTCACCCTCTCACCCTCTCACCCTCTTTCTCCCTCTCTCTCTCTCTTTCTCTTTCTCAGGATTCAAGATTCGACGGTTGCTTCATTAGCATGAAAGATATATATACATTTGTATTGCCAAAGCGCAGGTACGGGGGAACAGAAATTACAGACATACAGATAAATGCAGTTTTAATAATAACAATAAAAATGCAATAAAATTTAAATAAATAAAAAACATCAAAAGTATCTTTAATAAAAAGGTGCTAAAATAAAAAAAAGAGAGAAATGTACATAATACTTTTAAAGTGTATATGTGCATGCGGTGTGTGTGTGTGTGTGTGTGTGTGTGTGTGTGTGTGTGCGTGTGTGTGTGTTAAATGACCTGGTCCCCCACTGTTCCTCATCGGGTGACAGGTGTGTATTTATTGTGCTGCTTGTGCGCAGGTCTCCCTGTGTTCCCCCAGTAGGTGGGGCAGTTTTTCAGGGGCTGAAAGGGAGTTAAAATTAGGGAGTTGGAATGTTTTGATATTTAGTGCATTCAGTGAGGAAGTGCAGCTCCGTCTCTACTGTATTTAGTGAACACTACCAACACAGTCTCTGATCTCGGGGCAGTCCAGAGCCAGACTGTGCTCACTGAGTCAGTACTTTGTCAAGGTGTGTGTGAGTTTTGGGTCAGTTACTGTGCTGAGATATTCTGCTACACTGTACTGTGTGTTTGGGGTCTGTTAACATTCCACTCTGCAGTTTAGTTTGACTTTCCCAATAGTTTAAATCATTTACTTTCAGTGATTGTGTTAATAGATTCATTCTTATTGTAATTGGATTTACAAATTTCCTCTGATCCTGAGTCTGTGTTGTGTTAGTGTGTGTTGGATTGTGAGTCTGTGTTGTGTTAGTGTGTGCTGGATTGTGAGTCTGTTTTGTATTAGTGTGTGTGCGTGTTTTGTTTATTGTGTGGAGTGAGTCTGTTTTGTATTAGTGTGTGCTGGATTGTGAGTCTGTTTTGTATTAGTGTGTGCTGGATTGTGAGTCTGTGTTGTATTAGTGTGTGCGGAGTGTGGTTGTTGTGTTAGTGTGTGTTGGATTGGAGTCCTTGTGTGTATTAGTGTGTGGATTGTGAGTCTGTGTTAGTGTGTGTGCTGGATTGTGAGTCTGTGTTGGTGTTAGTGTGTGTTGGATTGTGAGTCTGTGTTGTGTTAGTGTGTGCTGGATTGTGAGTCTGTTTTGTGTTAGTGTGTGCTGGATTGTGAGTCTGTGTTGTGTTAGTATGTGCTGGATTGTGAGTCTGTGTTGTGTTAGTGTGTGCTGGATTGTGATGTGCTGGTGTGTGTTGGTGGTGTGTTGGTGTAGGTGTAGAACAGTGACTCAGGACCAGCTGGATGAAGGGGACAGGTGCTTTTGCTCATCCTTTGGTGTTGCAGAGCTTTATAATGATAGGATTGTGTGTGTATGTGTGTTTATAATGATAGGATTGTGTGTGTGGGTGGGTGTGTGTGTTTATAATGATAGGATTGTGTGTGTGTGTGTGGGTGTGTGTTTATAATGATAGGATTGTGGGTCACTCTCTTTAAGATGTTTATAGAATTGCCAGGTTGAAGTTTCCAGGTGAGTTCATTCTTAGTCCTAGACTAGAGTGTTGGATTTCATGTGTTCCTGATATTAATGTGTGTTTCCTTCCCTAAGAACTGGACCTTTTTGTTTTGTTGAGGTTGACTGTCAGGGTCCAGGTCTGACAGTACTGCTGTAGCAGGTCCAGGTTCTGCTGTAGACTCTGCTGTAGCAGTGGGGGACAGCAGGACGAGGTCATCTGCATATAGCAGCAGTTTAATCTCTGTAGATTTGTGTGGAGTAAGACCGGGGGCAGTAGATCGCTCAAGAAAACACCCTCTCTCTCTCTCTCTCTCTCTCTCTCTCTCCTCTCTCTCTCTCTCCTCTCTCTCTCTCTCTCTCTCTCCCTCCCTTCTCTTCCTCTCTTTCATTCTCTCCCAGGGGGCAGAAGGTAATGATAATCCACTAATGCTCATTCTCATTATTTATTAATAATAATCCGTCTGATATCCTGCTTTTAATCTGTGACAGCCTGAACTACAATTTAAAAGTTACAAACTACAAACTGCGTCTAAAAAAATGAGACACACACGGAAAAATCAGCGGTGATATTTTATGTGACTGATTAACATTTTTTTTTTTTGGTGGTTCTGGGAAACAAACCCAGATCTTTCAATTAGCAGTCCAACATCTTAAGCACTGTGCTACCACTTTCCTTTATACTACATGGGTAACTGCACACCACTTCCCCCAACATACTACAGCTTTAAAATCTGAGAAGAAAACTATTAATTATTCTGTTATTTATTTTTTTAGTCACTTTGCAATTTAAAGAATTCCAAAAAGTCGAAACCTCCAGAAACTTTAAACTTCCTTCTGTCTCCAGCTGAGAATAAAATCATGACAGACAAATCTTCCTTTTTATGCTTCATCATCCCACAAACTTTTTTTTTTAAGCTGAACTTAAAACCTGATTATTTCTCGTCACTCATCTATCACTCTACAGTAGCGCCGCTTCAAGTGCACATCTAGGTCGATCCAGAATAAGCAGAGTTTTTTCATCCCGCCAGATTCAGACAGCTCCAAACTGAAAACATTGAGTGACTGCTGATCCTGAGGATGTGTGTAGTGTAGGGACGACAGAGATAAGGGGAGAGAGTGTCTGAGTAATGGAGCTAACTGAGATCCCAGTGAGGTGTAGAAGATAAGGACTTCACATGGGGGTGCGGAGAGGAGGCAATGATCATGTAGATCATTGCATTAACTACATAATAAACGTTCATCATTCATCTGCTCAAGCATTACCACTCCTGCTGGATTTCTGTCATTAAATTGTATCACGCATAGAAACTGAGTTTGTCTGTGTGTGTGTTTGTGCGTGTGTGTGTGTGTGTGTGTGTGTGTTTCCCTCTTTACATAATTTAAAAGTTTCCTGTTTTTTCTTCTTTTCCAACTTGGACTGATGACGTTGTCATCGTTCTCATTTAATCCTTCTTTCTTCTTTTCTACTTTTACATCATTCTTTCGGGGGTTTTCTTCATTTTTGTCCTTGTTATCTTTTTCTTTATTCTTTTTTAGCTCTGTCTTCTTCCCTTTCTTCTTCTCCTTATTGAATTCTTTTTTCTTTGCCATTATCTTCTTTTTCATCTCTTTCATTTTTCTTTTGTATCTTCCTCAAAGAAAAGAAAATAGAGGAGGAAAAGGGAAGAACGAAAAATGAGGAAGAAAAAGGAGGAGATGACAAATAAAAAGAAGAGAAGATAAAGAAGAAAGGAAAATGATAAATTTTCCGCCTAGAGGATAAAAAGGAAAAAAAGATCAATTTCTCAACGTTTCTTCTTTCCTTCTATTTATTCCTTACTTACTTACAAACTAACGAAATCGCATCCTACTTAAATTCGTACCACCACCAATAATAATAAGATATTATTATTAATAATAATGATAATAATAATAACTGTGGATTACCGGATTTTACATGATCGAGATTTCCAAACACTACATCCTGCATGAGCGCTAATTCAGCAGCACACACCGGCACTCATCCTCTTTACATAGAAAGCAAGATCTTTACTAATTCAATATGCATGATCTCATCGTATATCGAGCGAATCCAGGGACGAAGTCGATTGTAAAATATTTATAGCTCTAAAATGAGTGCAGTGGCACTTTTAACACAAACACGCCTACGAAACCTGGACAGTTCGGTTCTTCCTGATGAAGTCCTAAAGACTCAACACTTTTCCAATGTTCCAGTTTCCTATAATCAGGGAACTTGTTTCTGGAAGGAATAAAACACTTGATATGAGCTGTGATAGGAAAATAATCAACATTTGATGTGACCAGTTGCTTTGGTGTTTTATGTTTTTGTGTCCATATGCATCAATAGGTGTTTTTGTTGTCTCAACACTGGTGGTCAATATGAAGCTTATATGAGACCCGCAACTCTTTGTCACTCATTGGCCCTGACCTGAGCCTGTATTAAACCAATCAAACTGATGACGGCAGCAAATATTACCTAATCAGGGAAAGAATGGCACAAGTCGTCACAGAATGCGGGTTGGATATTCTGCATAAATGGCAAAATTACGAGACAAACAGTGTCCTATATTGATTTGTCAGAGGAAAAACGATTTCATTCTTAAATATGGGACAATTGTGTATGTTGAGGGACAGGTGGTAGTGGTGGATTAAGAGGGAAGATTAGGTCCCAATTTCTGATTGACTGAACACCTGATTCAGGTAATCAGCAGTGGGTAGAGCAAGGGTAGTTAGAAAACAAGCAGGACATAAGAACTTAAGAAGCATGGGTTGCCAGTCAAAGCCTGTTCAATGAACATCATGAGTCTCTTATCCAGCACATTGCTCTTGTGTGTGTGTGTGTATTATTTTACTTTCCAGGCACACACAGCGAGCACCGAAATGGCTTTATGATAAAGAAAGACATCCCTGAAGCGAGGTGAGCTGTGTGTCACTTCCCCCCAAGGAGCCTCATCATGCAGTGTGTGTATCTCTGTAAAGATCTACAGAGCAGCATGAGTGGAGTTTCAGCAGTTTTCCTGATTTGAAGCCAAAACATTTTTGTTACTTGAGGATACGTCGATAAAACTCACACACACAATAAAACTTATATTAAGTTTCACAATCTCCTTTCTCAGCCAAGGTGAATCAGAAATATACAGAGTGTTTATGTCCAGATGCTGTCATGTTTCTGTTTTTTAGTCTGGACAGCAGTGCGTGGATGACCGCTATGGCGTCTGTGTTGGCTCCAGAATGTTATTTTCCTGTGGTCAGGGGTGTGTGATGTTTATTTGTGCCTGTGTTTTTAGAGATAAAGGAACTGTTTCCTTTAAGCTTTGTTTTAAACCACCAAGTTCGTCCTTGCTCTACTTCTAAAAACTATGACCATTTAAAAAATGTGTAGAACATCATCAATCACAAACACACAGGTAGGATTGGCATAATTTTGCTTGCAGACCACAGAGACTTTTTTTTGTTATCTAAAAACAAAAGAAATGCACATCAAGGCATTTGGGGTTTTTTTTTGTTTTTTCATCTCGCTGTTAGGCAGAGTTCGGGTGATTTATGGCACCCTGTGCGTTATTGCATTTACATCATATCGCAGTTTTGATTTATCACTCGCAGCGCTGTCTCAGCTCTCCATGCTTGCATTTTTTTGTGTGTTTTGTTCATTCTTTCAGCACCAGGCTTAGGCACTGTCACTGTAGCACACCAACATTCTATTCACTACATTCATTTCTGAAAAACAAAGCTTGAGAAAAATGGGAGAGAGAGAGAAAGAAAAAGAAAGAGAGACTGGGAGGGGTGGGTGGGAGAGGGAGATACACAGAGAGAAAGTAAAAGAGTCATAGAAAGTGATTGTGACTGGGCAGCGGTATTAGGATACTGGGCAGTGGTACTGGGATACTGGCCAGTGGTACTGAGATACTGGGCAGTGATATTGGTATACTGGCCAGTGGTACTGAGATACTGGGCTGGGCAGTGGTATTGGTATACTGGCCAGTGGTACTGAGATACTGGGCAGTGGTATTGGTATACTGGCCAGTGGATATACTGCATCTGGCCAGTGAGATACTGGGCATGGGGTATTGGTATACTGGCCAGTGGTACTGAGATACTGGGCAGTGATATACTTGGTTACTGGGCCATTGGTTGGTACTGAGGTACTGAGATACTGGGCAGTGATATTTGCCAGTTATACTGGCCAGTGGTACTGAGATACTGGGCCAGTGGTATTGGTTATACTTGCCAGTGATACTGAGATACTGGGCAGTGGTATTGGTATACTTGCCAGTGGTACTGAGAGATACTGGGCAGTGGTATTGGTATACTGGCCAGTGGTACTGAGATACTGGGCAGTGGTATTGGTATACTTGCCAGTGGTACTGAGATACTGGGCAGTGGTATTGGTATACTGGCCAGTGGTACTGAGATACTGGGCAGTGGTATTGGGATACTGGTCAGTGGTACTTGGATACTAGGCAGTGGTATTAGAATACTGGGCAGTGGTATTAGGTCTTAGGATACTGGGCAGTGGGTATTAGGATACTGGGCATGGAATACTGGACAGTGGAACTGGTATACTGGCCAGTGGTACTGAGATACTGGGCAGTGGTATTGGGATACTGGTCAGTGGTACTGAGATACTGGGCAGTGGAATTGGGATACTGGTTAGTGGTACTTGGATACTAGGCAGTGATATTAGGATACTGGCCAGTGGTACTGAGATATTGGGCAGTGGTACTGGGATACTGGCTAGTAGTACTTTGATACTTGTCATTGAAATTGGGACACTGGGCAGTGGTACTGGGATACTGGGC
Source organism: Bagarius yarrelli (assembly GCA_005784505.1). Lineage (NCBI taxonomy): Eukaryota > Metazoa > Chordata > Actinopteri > Siluriformes > Sisoridae > Bagarius > Bagarius yarrelli. The sequence continues at coordinate 280,214 of VCAZ01000205.1, forward strand.
AGTGGTACTTGAATACTGGTCAGTGGAACTGGGATACTGGGCAGTGGTACTGAAATACTGGTCAGTGGAATTGGGATACTGGGTAGTGGTACTGGGATACTGGGCAGTGGAATTGGGGTAATGGGTAGTGGTACTGAAATACTGGGCAGGGGTACTTGGATACCAGTCAGTGGAACTGGGATACTGGGCAGGGGTACTAAAATACTGGGCAGTGGTTTTGGGATACTGGGCAGTGGTACTGAGATCATTGTGATGATACTTGTGATAAAAATAAATGTGATTTACACATACACATTTAGATAAGCCTAAACAAGCTTATTGGTTTTGTCTGTTTTTCCCAAAATATTTAACTCTGCCACAGTAAGACAAAAGTAGATGTATGTTTTCTTATTCTTGTAATTTAATATAATTACATTGAGGGTTAAAACCATATACTGTATACAATGCTAATCAATTTTCCCACCACCTTTTACTCATTGCTTTTGGAGTGCAGTCACTATCACTTAGCAGTTAGTGGTGTAATCAGCATGGCTAATGAATGAAATTTAACTCACTACATTATGGTAATTATTCTATTATTCTAGCAGGCTAAATAGCTAATCTGCTTAGCAGAGTGTTTTTTCATGTAGGAGTAGGAATCGTTCTAGCTAAATCCTTGGACCTTTGATGTTAGGGATTTAAACATTCTTTTTCTCTTTCACCATTTGAAACCAGGACCCTGTGAATGTGTTTCATAATACAACCTAAGACCAAATTGCTAAAACTCAGCAGAAAGAAAACACAATATACTGGGATATACCGTGAGACAGACGGCTACGTGTCACTTCAGAAACCCACGCACTGTAGCAGGTAGATGGAGCACCGGGGCTCTATAAACTGACACAGTAAGATGAATACTTCCTCCTCCCTTCTCCCCATGCCTCAGTGTCAGACTCATTGTTTTCAATAAACTGTCACGGCAGCCCATTATATAATCACATTTGGGATTTTGGGATGGTGGGTTTGATGCAATCAATGGTTATTAGAATCAGCCTGTATTGATTGAATGCAGAAAGAAAGATACGATCTCTCCATCTCCCTGGCATGAAGCTTTGCTTGAATCGTAATCTCCCCCAGCATCTGATTGGCATTAATAGGTCCATGTGTAACCACAGGACATGGACGAAGATCATTTTTTACCCCTTAATAAAATAAATGCATGCCATCCTTGCATCTATTAGGGTACAAAAAGTAGAGTGTCCCTGGTATTTGGAGGTGCGCAGACAGTATTAAGAAATTGGCTTGGGTAAGTTTTCTCGCTTGTAGTGCAATAATCTGTCACTGTCCAGACGGATGCACCGTTCGCAAGCATGTGCAAGGGTTTGCAAGAGCAAGAGCCGAAGCTGTGCTGCATTTCCACAAGGTGACATTTAAAGGACAGTTTCACACACACTGCAGTTCAGCAGCTATGAGCCGCTGACACGTAAAAGACTTTATTACACATGCAGCTTGCATTCAGCAGCCAGCAAACCACACACACACACACACACACACACACTTATACAGTGTCAGTATCATGACTTTATAAAGTGAGATAGCAACTGGAAGTGGGGAAGTGGTGGCTCAGTGCTTAAGGTGTTGGACTGCTCACCGGAAGATTGTGGATTCGATTTCCAGGACCACCGAGTTACCACTGCTAGACCCCAAGCATGGACCTTAACCTACCATGCTTACTTATATATAATTATATATATATAAAATAAAATGCAAGTTGCTCTGGATAAGGGCGGTGGTGCATTAAGATGGACCCTGGGATTAGTTTTTTTAGTTTTTCAAGCCTTTATATACAAACAGTAGAGTTGCATTCAGAGTTAAGGGTAGTGTGTGGATTTAGGACTAAAAACTAAGTGTGTGGATTTAAATTCATGTGAAAGATACACACAGATTTTTGTACATGGCATGTGATAAATGACAAAACATGAGTAAAACAACCTCATTTCACACAAGATCATTTTTCCTGCATGACGTAATAAAAATAAACTTATAGAAACACTGGACTGCCATTGAAGGGCAATATTTAATACACAAATATAACATTATTTACAATATACTGTATTAATGTTCCACACAAAAAACTGAATGTTTTAAATACATAATTTTTTTTGTTATAACAGGTGGGTTAAATTAGGCTGTAAGTATAGCAGCTAAAAACGTTGGGTTGGATTATCTTTCAAACTACAGACAAATGTACCTTGTATGTACCGTGCGGCATACTGACGTTATTTTTAATAATCTGACAACTAAAAATAGCTCATTAATCATTTCATTTAAACATATTTCTTATCAAGAGAAATTGTCGCCGAGCGGCTTTACATAAGTGTGGAAATAAATTAAAAAATAAAGTCATTTTCCACTTGTTTGCATCCTTATATTAATAAATATAATTTATGTTAAGTGTTAAGTATCTTTGTTAGCTTATCGCTAATTTTTATTTTTTCCAAAATTACCTTCGAAAGCATAGCAAAAAAATTGAAAATACTCGTCACTGCTGGATGAAGCGTTATTTTACCAAATGCTACATTATGACTGTGGAAGTCGTTTAGTTAAATTAAAACCAAATACTTGCTTCCTAAAGTCAAAATTAAATTAATTTTTCATTTGTCAAATCATACCTAGTAAAACATGCAGTAAAATGCATAAACAGCCATCTGTGCTTGTGCAAGAAAAGAAAACTATCATAAAAGTATGATTAAACTATAGGTAAACTATAGAAAACTATAAATAAACTATAATAACTTAATACATTTTAGTAACCTATAGTTATACTGGGAAAATTGGAGGTGGTAGTTTAGTGGTTCAGGTGTTGGACTGTTCCCAGCACCACCAAGTTATCACTGCTGGGCCCCTGAGAAGGGCTCTAAACTGCTCCGTGTATATATATTTAAATGTGTCCAAATGTGAACGGTGCTCTGAAATTTACTAAATGCACTATTTTAAATACATTTGGCAACCCTTTAATCAGCATGTTTATGTCCCACCCCACTCTGGAGTCAACTACAGGATTCAAAGGGTCTGAAAGATGATGTCATGGTTACAGTATTTCTCGTGTATTAAGGAGTATGTGTTCAGTGAGTAATAAAAAGAAAAGAAAAATTACTGTGTACTGTTACAAAATTCCATCCCTGTCGATTTATCTTGCCTGTGTTGAAGAGAACAAAGTTAAAGATGGAGAAACATATAGCCCAGTGTGTCTGTATGGAGAGGTGTGTGTGTGTGTGTGTGTGTGTGTGTACTGCGGCATGCAGCAGGCACTTTTCAGCTCCCAGGGTCTCTCATTAGAAAAAGGCACCTCCAATTGGGTTGAGGAGGGCATTCAGTACACACTGCAGAGAGTCAGCACAAACACACACACACACACACACACGAAAAAGAGCCATCATCACAGGAATTAATTGTTTCTCTAATGACCTACAGTGCATTGTGGGAATGTTGTGCATACACTGTGAAGGAAGTAAGTGCTGATGCAGCACGCTGTTACAGAAAATAATCAGCAGCGCGGTGTGATGGAGCGAATTTACTGTTTACACTCGGAAGTGTTTTATTTCATTCCAATACTATTACTTTATATCTGTTTATAGTTCCATATAGTGAAATAAAACATCAGCAAAACATCAGCTAGCTAAACTTATGTAGCTAGCTGTGATTAGTTTGTTAAGCTATACCGTGCGTCTAGTATATTTAGCTATACCATGTGATTGGTTTAATCAAGTATGACCTGTGAATAGTTTGTTGTTAAACTATACCCTGCGAAGAATTTATTGATGTATAATAAGTTCGCCTAGCTAAAACCTGTGGTTAGTTTATTCGGGTATAATCTGTAATTAGTTACTTAAGCTAGACCCTGGGATTAGTTTGTGTATAACCTATACACAGGTATACAACGTGATAAGTTTATTTAGTCTTACCCTGTGATTAGTGCAGGACCTGGAAGTGGTGGCTCAGTGCTTAAGGACTGCTCACCGGAAGATTGTGGATTCGATTTCCAGGACCACCGAGTTACCACTGCTAGACCCCAAGCATGGACCTTAACCTACCATTGCTTACTTATATATAATTAAAATAAAATGCAAGTTGCTCTGGATAAGGGCGGTGGTGTGCATTAAGATGGACCCTGTGATTAGTTTTTTTAGCTACACCCTGTGATTAGTTTATTTAGCTATACCCTGTGATTAGTTTATTTAGCTATACCCTGTGATTAGTTTATTTAGCTATACCCTGTGATTAGTTTATTTAGCTATACCCTGTGATTAGTTTATTTAGGTATACCATGTGATTAGTGGATTTAGGTATACAATCTGATTAGTGTGGTTAGCTACACATTGTGATTATTTTATTTAGCTATACCCTGTGATAAGTTTATTTAGCTATACCCTGTAATTACTTCATTAGGCTATACCGTGTGTATCTTAATGCACACATGGTTTATACTGTGAATAGTTTATTTAGGTATAGCATGTGATAAATGTGTTTAGCTATACCCTGTGATTAGTTTATTTAGGTATACAATGTGATTAATGTGTTTAGCTACACCATGTGATTATTTTATTTAGCTATACTCTGTGAATTGTTTATTTAGGTATACCATGTGATTAGTGCATCAAGCAATACCCTGTGATTAATGTGTTTAGCTACACCATGTGATTAATGTGTTTAGCTACACCATGTGATTATCTTATTTTGCTATACCCTTTGATTTGTTTATTTAGGTATACCATGTGATTAGTGCATCAAGCTATACCCTGTGATTAGTTTATTTAGGTATACAATGTGATTAATGTGTTTAGCTACACCATGTGATTATTTTATTTATCTATACCCTATGATTTGTTTATTTGGGTATACCATGTGATTAATGCATCCAGCTATACCCTGTGATTAGTTTATGTAGGTATAGCATGTGATTAATGCATTCAGCTATACCGTGTGATAAGTTAGGTATAACATGTGATTAGTGTGTTTAAATGTACCCTGTGTTAAATTTATTTAGCAATGCGCTGTGATTAGAGCGTTTAGCTATACCCTGTGATTAGTGTGTTTAGTTATACCCTGTGAGTAATGTACATAGCTATACTATGTAGTTAGTTTTTTTTGATATACCATGTGATTAGTGTGTTTAGTTATACCCTGTGAGTAATGTGTATAGCTATACCATGTAGTTAGTTTTTTTTGATATACCATGTGATTAGTGTGTTTAGTTATACCCTGTGAGTAATGTGTATAGCTATACCATGTAGTTAGTTTTTTTTGATATACCATGTGATTAGTGTGTTTAGTTATACCCTGTGAGTAATGTGTATAGCTATACCATGTAGTTAGTTTTTTTTGATATACCATGTGATTAGAGCGTTTAGTTATACCCTGTGAGTAATGTGTATAGCTATACCATGTAGTTAGTTTTTTTTTTGATATACCATGTGATTAGAGCGTTTAGTTATACCCTGTGAGTAATGTTATTTTAGTATAGCTATACCATGTAGTTAGTTTTTTTTTTGATATACCATGTGATTAGAGCGTTTAGCTATGCCTTGTGATTGATTTATTTAGCTATACCCTGTGATTAGTTTAGCACACGTCACTGTATCTGTTTTACCAATGCAGCACCCTTGAATTGTGCAATTCCTTTTTTTTGACATACCTTGCAGTTTATTTTCCACTCATGCAGCAAGCATACACACATTCACACACTAATTTACTGTTGCTTATTGAATATTCAGCATTTAATATGAACTTCATCAGAATCTGTCGACAGCCGTGTTGATTCAGTCACACTCTGTGATAATGCAGCCTTTCTGTTTAATGGAATAATTGAGGCTGTGTCTGTTTTATTGACTCTACCAACACCGACAGTGCATCCAGACATCTGTGGTCTCCTTCGTCTTTCTACACACACACACACACACACACACACACACACACACAAACACCCTTCACAGACGGTCATCCAATTGATAAGCCTTGGTTTTGGCAAATTTGAATACAAATGAAGCGTCGCTTTAACTGTGCATGTGCAATCTGAATATTAGAGAGACGTCCTGGAGAAATTTCATTTATTTTTTTAGCATCTGATGGATTTTTCAGATAGCCACTTCTCCCTCTTGTTTTCTCTCTGTCTTTTTTTTTTTATGAGCACATATTTGAGTTGAGAATTGGAAATGGTGCAACCTTCTCTATCACACTGCTAAATATATGCAGTGATTAAGTGAACTTCATGACACAGTGGTGAGCCGACATTAAGATCCTCCGGGTACACACATGAAAAGAGGAGGAAATGAGCACTTTGGAAAAACTGCTACACTTTATATCAGCATTTCTCCTTTTATTTTTGATCTGGGAATCAAGTAGAACCTATTTTGATTCCATAAAGAAAAAATACTCTAGAATTCATTTTGACATTTTCACTTTTGGCTACAGTGGAAAAACAGCTGATCCTCCAACACACAACAGATTATTTATAGAGTTGCTTAAAGGGGCTAACAAGGGCAGCTTGGTGGTGTTGGGATTTGAACCCCAATCCAACACCTTAATTACTGAAAAACTTTTTCCCACAGCATTTGGCAGATGACCTTATCCAGAGTTTTATTTATGTCATTTATTAGGATTAATAGACTTGCTGATGGGCCCAGCAGTGGCAGCATGGTAATTCTGGGAACTAAACCCATGACCCTCTGATCAGCAGTCCAAAACCAAAATCATCTTCGAGGAAGAAATGTGGTTGAATGAAGTGCTACACCCATCATGTCTACCGCACAAGCCTGTGGAGCAGTGCTATGATCTGGGTCTGCTGCAGTTGGTCAGGTTCAGCATCGTTATGTGCCCAAAGAATAATGTCAGATATTAAATGACCAGGTTATTCTATCAATGGAATTTTTTTCCTGATGACACAGGAATATTTTTAAGATGACAATGACAGAATTAATCTGGCTCTAATTGTGAAAGCGTGATTCAGGGAGCATAGGACATCATTTTCACACAAGGATTGGTCCCGCCAGAGTCCAGGCTTCAACCACATTATGAATCTTTGGGATGTGCTGGAAAGTCCGACTCTCCTATCATCAAAACAAGATCTTTGCGAAAATGAATTTAAGTCTGAACAGGAATAAATGTTGTGACATTGTAAAAGGGTATTGAAACGAAGCCAGGTCAAAAGTGTGCTGTAATCAAAGCCAAAGGCGGTCCAACGAAATATTAAAGTGTGTGACTTTTTTTTCGGCAGGCAGTGTCATTTTATTTAAAGACATTTTATTTCGTATAAATGGCCATTTTATTACATTACAAAGGGGTAGCAGTGGGGCAGGAAAGGCAAGCAGTTGCCTGGGGCCCTGTATTTTGAGGGGGACCCCCAACAGTTGAGCATTTGAACAATCGGAAATGTCATTATTAATGTAACATGCAGCGATATACCTGCATTCCCTCTAGGGAAGCCGCTCTTGCAGTGTATTGAATGTGCTTGCTTTTTCCTTGTAATGCATCAGGCACCATTTTGAACCTGTTACATTTGCTATTTTAAACATAAAGAGGACTTATCCATCGGGCATCCGCGGAAAAAAGCAAGAAGAAAAAGGAAATATGACAGCGGTTAATGATAGTTAAAGTTTCTCAATGAGGTTGTAGTCTGGACTCTGAGGTGACCAATCCTTGTCTCATTCTACCTGAACAATTTTATTTACAATTTAAGCCCAATGAATCCTGGCATTGTCATCCTGGAATATTCCTGTATCATCAGGGAAGAAAAACAGGTAGTCAGCTGACCTCATTCTTTGGGCACATAACGATGCTGAACCAGACCAAATGCAGAAACCCCAGATCATATCACTTCCCCCACAGGCTTGTACGATAGACACTAGGCATGATGGGTGTATCACTTTATCCACCTCCCTTACCCTGATGTGCCCATTACTCTGGAACAGGGTAAATCTGGACCCATCAGACCACATGACCTTTAACTACTCCAGAGTCCAATCTTTATGCTCCCGAGCAAACCAAAGCCAGATTCCAGATTAGCCTCACTCGAGTTCCCTTTACATTGTGTGTGTGGAAATGATCTTACTTTTACTATTATTAGTTCTATAATCTTTTAGTAGAACCCCATCTACTAATTTTGCCTGGGGGTTCCCTCTTCATGTTCCCTCTTCTTTGTTTATGTATATATTAACTTATATTAAATGAAATATAAATGAAACGAATAAACAGCAGTTGCTTTCAGTTTGTGTGTGTTGTGTCTTTAAAAGTCCAGACCTGAATCTGTAAACCTAATTTGCTCTTTTTTTCATTGGATGTAACCAAGAGATGTGTGTGTGTGTGTGTGTGTGTGTGTGTGTGTGAGAGAATCCTGTGATTGTTCTCAGTTTAAGGTGCTCAAGGCTAAAGACCAGGTTGTGGTTAGGAAGGTAAAGACAGCCTCAGGCAAACACATACACATACACACACACACATAAACACACCCTTCACCCCATCATCTCATTCTCATCGCACGTTTCTTCTTCCCTCCATTTCTCAATTTTCTCACGTGTGTCCTTCACGTCCCTCGAGGTGCTGTTTCTGCAAAGTCGCTCTGGAACGCATACTAATATTCAAATATCAATAGTCACATGACACATTTTTGGTCAGAGAATCATGTTATTAGTTAAACAATTGTATGTCAGTGACACAGTCTGTGTCTGTAGGCGTGGCCCAAATAGTTTTTTTTTATTGTGTTTAAATTTCAATGGCTCGCTCAATTCCTTTCACTTTATCACTCTAGATATGAAGCGTGTTTCAATCTCACTCATACTGTGTCACATCAGGAACTTTTAGGCAACGTGGAGTGTGTTTAAAATATATAAGCTGATGATGGGTTACAGTAAAAGACTGTATGCACTAAACTTTACACTGTACACAGTCTGAAATTTTTGTCCAGAATTTTTGCACATAAAAAAATAAATATGATTTCATGTGTCAATCATGTTTACACACTGGCCTCGAAACTTAATTAAAATTAGAACGTTTGCATTTATAGCATTTTGAGAAGTGTTTTTTAATATTTATAGCCACTATATATATATATATATAAAATGTTTTACATTAACAGCATTTGGCAGACGCCATTATCCAAAGCAACTTACATTATTCATCTCTTTTATACAAGTGAGGGTTAAGGGCCTTGCTCAGGGGCCCACATTGGTGGCTTGGTAAGGCTGGAAACCCCGGTCTTTCTGGTATGAGTCCAACACCTTAACCACTGCGCCACCACTTCCCCACTTCTTAACACCTCTTATGACCTAATTATTAATCCGTCTCTCTTTCTCTCTCTCTCTCTCTGTCTCTCTCTTTCTGTCTTTGTCTCTCTCCTCCTGTCTGTCCATTTCTTTCTCTTTCTCTTCTCTCTCTCTCTCTTTTTTTTTCTTTCTCTGTCTCTCTCTCTCTCTATTTTGAGAGGTATTTTGCCTCAATTATCAATCCGTTACCCTTTCTTGTCCTTTGGGTGTGTTTTTAAACCAGACCTGATGCCCTTGCAGCAGCCCTGAGCAGACACTTCTACAGTAAAGCCAGCAAACCATGTAGTGAGTGAGAACAAGTGAAAGATTGACAGGAAGCGGTAGAGAGCGACTCTAAGAGCAACTCCTGTCCATGTTAATGAGACTTAAGCCGAGTCACCGGAGTGCAGCTGTCCACCAGGTTGTTCAGAGTCATTTGGAGTCAATTAGGTGCGAAAGAAATAAATAAGTAGGTAATACAATTTATGGATGGCTGCCTTTGTCCTGAAGCCCTGATTACTGGGGCAGAGTGTGGCCTTCTGCCGACCTGCATGAGTCTCTCTTTTATTAACATACACACACACACACACACACAGTATACACACACACACACACACACATCCAAATTTAAATTCAACCCTAACCCTGACTCCAAAAAGTTTCACTGAAGCAATTTACCTTAAATGCTAGTATTTTTTTAGAAAAGCAAATGTATTGGCGCCCCAACAAGAGCATTTATGTTTCTGGCATTTGGCAGATTCCCTTATACAAAGTAACTAACATTTAGCCCATTTATCCAGTTATGGGTCAAGGGCCTTGCTCAAGCGTTCGGTAGAAAATAGTTTGATCAGTAGGCTAACACTTTAACCACTGAGCTACCACTTCCACAGATGTAAACCTTGCTGCAGTTTGGCTGTAGTATCTTAAAGACAGTGGCAGGCGGTGCATTTAATACCTTGGCGTTCAGTTCAGATTTACTCGACTAATACTCTTAATACCACCACTATTATGTTGCAATTATAGAAACCATCAATACTATATAAAACCTCAATATAACACGACGTAGCAGAACAGACAGAGAGGCATTTAAAGCCTGGAAGCCAGCGTTACCAGTCATCTGCACTGAGCTGAGACAAGCTAGTAAGCTTCAGGTTTAGCTGAACTCTCCTCATGATGTCGAACTTTTACGGTAAAAAATCCACCTTAAAATGTATTTTTAAGTATGTCCAAGTCAATTTCTCTTCATCTGTCAGCCATTGTGGGCGTAAAAATTCTAATTTAACTGTAAAGATGTGTTTTGCTAGTCTGTGCTAGGCTGTAAGAATTTAATCTGATCAACCAATCAGAGAACGGCAAAAAGCAGATGTCATCGTGCACCAGCTAGTGAGCCTCAGGAGGTGAATTTAAAAATATGATTGGTTAAAGAAACACTTATTAAATGATTTAATAATATTACCAATAATCAATCTGCCACTGCTAATATAGTTTACGTTACATAGGCAGCACTACCGATTCTGACGGCTTTGGCAGATTAGATTAACATGGCAACACATAAAACTGAAATTTGATTGGACAAAAAAATCTAACATCCACATACACGTACTGGAAGCAGTGCAGCAAGAGAAACCCTATGAAATAAAGAGAATAAGCTGTTAATGGGAATAAATTAATACAATTTAATGGAACAAATATCGGAATTTATATTGTAAATATAGGTCAGCTTCTGATAGCGTTTAGGCCACCAGAGAAGGACCTGCTGGCCCGGACTGCACACCACTTATTAAATAGAGCCTCAGATTAGATTTCTGGATCTGCTTCCAGGCTCTAAAACAGCGTTTACACCTTATCAAACACACTGAAAATAACACAAGCATGAAAAATGACCCTGAGGTGGGAAAAAATCATTTAAAACCCGAAAGCATTCAGATGGAACGAGTGAAAGAGTCAGCTAACCGGTGTAAAAAAATCATGTACATGCTGTAAGCAAAAAAAAGAAATTTTATCAAGCAAAATCCCAAACGTACTAAAGGTTTTAGGAAAAGCTTCACAAAATCAGTGTTGGGGTTTCAGGGATTTAAACCCAACTAACAAACCTAAGAAAATAACAGCTTAAAAACATTAAGCCTTAAAAGGCTTTCATACCAGCAGTTTAGTATAAAACAGGACGTTTCAAACGATAATTATTAATGTTAACACTGACAAGGAGCACAGTACCAAACCGAACCGGACTTCGGAAAACTTCAGCAGAAAAAAATTACATAAAACCTGGAATGAAATGCAAAGTTTTTTGGAAAATTGAGTTATATACTCCAGTGTCCCCCAGATGGACGGGTTCCCTTTTGAGTCTTGGTTCTTTGTAAAAGTTCTTCCTAATATCATCTCAGGGAGTTTGTTTCTGTCCAAGACTAATAATAATAATTATAAGAAGAAGAAGAAGGCAAAGGAAAAGGAGAAGAAGAAGAATCGAAAAAGTAATAATAACAATAATACTAATAATACTACTACTAATAATAATAATAAAAGAAACAATAAAAATAATAATAATAACAATAACAGCAATATTACTACTACTACTAATAATAATAACATTTACAGCAACTTACATTTATCACTTTATACAACTAAGCAATTGGGGGTTAGGGCCTTGCTCAGGGGCCCAGGGGTGGTGGCTTGGTGGTGCTGGGAATCAAAGCCTGGCCTTTCTGGTATCAGTCCAACACCTTAACCACTGAGTCATCACTTCCCTAGTTATAATAACAATAATAATAATAATGCAGTTGAGCAGCTTTAACCAAGGTTCTAACCCCCACAGCGGGATAGAAGGGATCTGTTCACACAGGTAAAATGAATCGACTTCCGCTGACCGAGATGCGAAGCGGAGCACATTACATGCTCAGTGAGCAGCACGCTGACGTCCCTCACTCATGACTGACACACAGAACGCTTCGCCGCCATGACTATCAATCAGCATCTCAGAGAACCTCCGCCTCTACCTCAACTCAATTTCACCGATGATTGTGTTTGAATGGTTATCAGACCAGAACTGGAGCACGTGCCATTGTCATCAAGTGTGTGTGTTTGTGTGTGTGTGTGTGTGTGTGTGTGTGTATGTGTTATATGATATGATTTGATGTGATATATTCATAGGAATCTCAGCAGTGTGAATAAATATTGACATGTATGGAAATTACAGTATTGGTTATATTGTTACTCGAGAGTGTCAACTACAGATTTTTTTCATTTAAATTTATTCTAGAATAAAAAACGTTGGTTAGATATTTATAATGTTTTAGTATTAAACTTGGTGACTTAATATTATTTATAATTTATACATTTTACTTGCTATTTATCGTTTTTATTTCCTCTTTTCACTTAATTTTATCATTGTTTATACATAAATATTTTAGTTACATTTTTTATCATAATCTTTGATTTAAAAATCATTTTTACTTCTTGTATGGGATTAAATGTACTTATTTCAATAATTAAAAAGAATATTTATGGTACAAATGAATATTTTATAGTATTTTGTATTTTTGAATGATTATTTTTTCTTTAATTAAATCATTTAATTCTCATCCTTCACTATTTTATTTTTTGTTTTGTTTTTCTGCACAATCTTTGCATCGCTATTTCGAAACATTGTGTTGTTTTAAATAAAAAAATAAATTAACCAATAAATGAATAACTAAATAAATACATGCATACAGAAATAAATCCATGAATGAAAGGCTGGAATTGTTATAGACCGCTGTGTAATGAAAAGAAATAAAACACTTCAGGACCTGCCGTCCCTCATGGTGGCCCCAGTGATTCAGTTTATGGCGGACGCCTTTATCCAGAGCGACTTACGTTTATCTTATTTTTTAATTCTAACTGAGCAGTTAAGGGTTAAGTGCTCTGGTTAGGGGCCCCAGCAGTGGCATCTACTCACAACCTTTTGTTCAGCAGTCTAACACCTTAATATATAAGCTATTAATTCCCCTTTATTTTACTCAACAGGTTTTTCCTCATAATCGGAGCGGTTCTAGAATTTAAGCTGCTTTAGCTTCCTGTGTGTGTGTCTAAAATTATTAACTACCAAAATACCAAAATTAGTTGAAAGAATCATTTTTTACTTTTTAAAATACAAAGACAAATAGCTAAGAAATACGATAAAACATTTGCGTTTTCATTTATTCTTTTTTGCTATTTTGCACACGCACCACAACCCTATGTCAGAAGTGCAACGGTTTGTGCTGCATGGCAGCCGGAGGCGGGAGACAATGTCAAGAAAACCACTTTCGTTAAATATTTTACAGCAGGTAAGTTATAGAAGATATTTCCTATTATTTTTAACTGATTAGCCTGCATTAATGCTTTCGATGTGTACAGTGTCTGTAGAAGTTTGGCATCTATAATTAGCTATCTATAAACGGAGCTCTGTACAAAATAAGGTTATAAGCTGTGAATAGAACGAATTCTATATACTGTAGTTATAATCATCATAATCACACTTAAGCTATCAATTTTTTTTTGTTTGTTAATTTTTTTTACATTTACATGAGCTAACAGTAATATTGGTCGGGTTAAACCGCCTCTGGCCATAATTATAAATCATACAGAGTAAATCAAATCGCCTTTAAACGCAAATAAAGTCACGTCTCGTCTGCAGCTCATAAATACTGCCTAAGGTTGCGTAGAGGGTCAGACTTATTTTAAACACTCGTCTGTTTTACAGTATTAGTGTGAGAAGGGGGAAAAACCCAGATCTATATATATATATGATCTGGGATCAGCTGAGCCAACCGAGTCTGAGTGGCACTGTTGGGTCTGAATCTGCTCTCGGCTGTGCTGTGGTCACGCTTATTCAGTAGATGCAGTGTGATCTGTGGCCATACGGTATATCGATCGCAGTAAGAGTCACTGGGGGTTAATAGGGAGCTCTGTGTGTGTGTGTGTGTGTGTGTGTGTGTGTGTTTGTGTGTGGGGGGTGTGATGAAGAGTTATGAGTTGTTTTTAAGGTTCACAAGGCGGAATGATTGACAGCTCCATTCGAGATGTATTTTTAATGGGGAATATTAAACAGCAGCAGTGGGAGGAAAAAAATGCTCCTAGAGCCCCGACTGAGAAACTAGCAGAATAAAGAATGGAAATAGTCTCGAAGGAAGAAAGGAAGGAAGGAAGGAAGGAAGGAAGGAAGGAGAGACGGAAGAAAGAAAAGAAGGAGGGAGCTTGTCTTCCTTCTACAGGAAACACTATCCACCACATTTTTACATAAAAGGTGTTTGTTTGTTATTAAGGGCATCAAAGCTTCCTAAAGAGAGTGTTCTGCTTGTGTGTGTGTGTGTGTGTGTGTGTGTGTGTAAGAAAAGGACATTGGGTATTCATAAGCAGCATTAAAAAATTCAATCCAATCATTCTGGTCAGTTAAAGTGCTGAATCCACAAAAGACGGTATGCACTGGGAACAAAAGTGACACACTCGCAGTCGATTACAGACAATGAGTGCAAACTGGAGATAAAGATTCAGTCATTATAACACAATAACACATTACAAACACACACACACACACACACATCCTGAAATCCTGAAATCCCCCAGAACCCCCCCTCCCTTTCTGCAGCATTGATAAGCACTTGTCATTTTATTTCTTGTGTTCAAACCGACATTATTGGGTGTAATAAAAATCAATAAAGTCCCCAAGGCCTGCGAAAGAAATGCAAGCTAATAAGCTCATGCTAATGAGGCTGGCAGAAAGGTCAAGTCTAAAGAAAAGACACCCCTTTCTCATACACCAGTCCCTCTCCTCCTCACCAATAACAAGCCCCCCCCCCCCCCCCTCTTTGTGCAAACAATTACCTATTATAAATATTTAAGTGTGATTACTGTTACAGGAGCAGCTAATTAAGCAGTTGCTGCCTGGCACAGAGCCTGGTTTGGTCACTGGAATGAAGCCCCCCCCCCCCCCATCCAGCTTTAATTCTAACCTCCTATTGTGGTAAAACAATACACAACAAGCGTGTCGTCGGCCCTTTTTCTCCTCTAGTGGCACACGGTTGCTGCGTCACTCGTCATTTCTTTCTGACCTTTGAAAAAAACACCAAAGCCTGATAATTTCTCATTTGGGAATTTAGACCGGATGTTACCATCAATCCCTGAGTTTAATCAACGTGGCTGCTTACAACAGGGACAAAACATAAAGTAACACAAACATTTTATCCTTAGTTCTTAAACATTTCCAGCATTCGGTAGGAACCGAGGGTTAAGGGCCTTGTTTAGGGGCCCAACTGTAGCAAGATAGTGGTGCCTGGGGATTGAATAAACAATTGTCGTATCAGCTGCCCAACATCATGATCACAGTTGCAGTACCACTTCACCACATAGATATACTGGTAGATATACTGGTAATGGTACTGGCATCCATCTTGTTGGTGGTCGCACATTTCTCTTACCCAATCTCTTATAAAAATATAAAATAAATATTCAACTTCATTGTGCAAGGTACATGTACAGAGCCAATGAAATACAATGTTTTTTTGCATATCCCATCTTAGTAAGTTGGGGGTCAGGGCACAGGGTCAGCTAGGATACAGCGCCCCTGGAGCAGGAAGTGTTAAGGGTCTTGCTCAAGGACCCAACAGTGGTGGGGCTTGAACCCAGGTGTTTCTGGTCTTCAGATCAGCAACTCAGCACCTTAACCATTTGAGCGACTACTGCCCCTTATTATTGCTGTGTATGATAATAAAAACATTGTTAGTGTTGTTTAGCTAAAACATCTGCATTCATGCTTTCCCAAAGTTTCCCCAGAAATTGATTGGATTTCATTCCTGATTATTTACATTACATAACAATACCTTTCTGTAAATGATTTCGTAGCTATCATTTATGTTTTTTAAAAACAGGAAGTCAGCGGTACAACACGTTGACCTGCTCGCAAGTCAGCGGCGTTCGAGACACGCCTCTGGGAGAGCTAGACATACCTGACTGTAGCTTAGTGAGTTAGCTAGACATGAAGGAAGGATTGACGCAAGGCTATTACTGACTTTTAATGTGCTTCACTGTTATAAAGATGAAATTAGGTCCTTCCTTTGTCTAAGGAATCAAATCATGCAGAACTTTTTTTCAAGCTGGAAGAGTGGTTAGAATAGTGAACCATGTGTGGGATGTCACACAGCTGAAAATACACCAATGAACGATGCTTAGTGCTGATAAACTATGGAACATGATCTGACTCTGAGGGTGGGACATACAAGTCTAGAGAGCATTTAATTGGACGATAAAGTTGCTACGAATCAAAATAAAACTATGAAATTAAAGCCAGCAAATTTTATTGTTCTACATGCAGTCTCACTTTATAAAACACTTTAGAAAAGGTACAAAAAAACCCTGAAAAAAAAAAAAAAAAAAAAAAAAAAAAAACAAAATCAAAAACCCTAAAACCCTGAAATTTTATGTAAATTTTATGGTATTTTGCTTTCTTTTTTTTGTATTTAAAACTATTTTCCAAAACCGGCTCAGTACAGCGTGAAACCCTGAACCCTGGTGGGCCTGCCAATGGCAGTGAAGGTGAAAAAAAAAAAGGTAGCAAATATTAGCATGTCAGACTGAAATGACACAGTGTTTCAGGGGGGGTGGGGGGTTGTATGAAGGCTATTTTTCAGTACATGGACCCCACTGGAGTCCCACAGGCTCAGGATCGAATGACGGCTCTATTTGATACATCTACCCTGTCATCAGCCAACCGTCTGTTTGTGGGGTTACACGTCGTAAAGAAAACAAAATCGCACAGGGCTTTTCGGCTTAAACTGTTAATATATATTTTGACTTTATTTTTGTATAGAAATGTAAACTATATAATGCCGCAAAGAAATCACCACTGAATACACTATCCTGTCACATAGCCAGATCTTCAGACAGACAGCAGTCCAGCAAGTTCTGGATTCCGCAACAGCTTTTATTGGCTGAGAGGGTGTGACTGACATTTCAAGCAACCAATCATGGTTTAGTTGTTTTAATTGGCACGTTAATGGGTGTAAAAATGTCTAATTTATACAAGTGGATTGACGTTCAGCCAAAGATCGTTCACTTAAGAATGTCATGCAGATTAATCATGCAGAGTCTATTCCGTGAACTTCACATCATTTGGACAATCCAGTGCTGATAAGAGCTCAATCAAATTTTCTAAATTGGTGTTTCATATTTATCAGACATTCAGTCAGCTGTTTATAGACATGGCGTCTGAAGCTGATATTGTGCACTAAACCCCTGATCTCCATGAAGACATGCTGTGTTTTCAGGATGTTTTGTAATAGAAGTTCTCTCGTGTCTTGTACAGAGTCCTGATTCGGCCCTGGTAACCTTTAGGATGATCTAGTGGAAAGACTTGTGTGGAGGTGATTATATAAGAGAAAAAGTGAGACTAACATCTGGAATGATCAAAAAAACACATGGATGTGATGATCAGGTGTCCCAATACTTTTGTCAATATAGTGGATGTAGATATAAATACCGAAAAACCTACTGTAGCTTTTTTTAAACCAGTCTCTGAGTCTGTCTTCTGTAGAAGAGATGGATATTAGAGAATTGGAGAGATGTCAGAGGTGCGTGAGCTCCAATCAGAAGGTTATACAGGAGCGAGGAGAGGGAGCAGACGAGGGTCTCAGATGTAGAGGCAGAAGAGTCATTTAAAAATCCACCGAAATGGAAAAAACGGTTTTAAAGTCTGGGAGTGAAAAGGAATTGAGAGTTTACGCATGGATGAGTTTATGGGCGAACAAAAAAAATCGTTCTCTAACGCTCTTCTCAATCCAGACCGGCTTCAACGTCCAGATAGACAAAAAAAAAAAAAGAGAGAGAAAGAAATAAATATAGAAGCTCTAAGGCGTGTAAAAATTTTTACTCATTAAGAATTAGTGGTAGCGCAATGGTTAAGGTGTTGGTATGCAAATTGGGAGATCAGGGTTCGATTCCCAGCACCACCAAGTTGCCACTTCTGAGCCCCTAAGCAAGACCCTTAACCCCCAATTGCTCAGCTGTATAAAAATGCTTAAATGTAAGTCGCTCTGGATAAGGGCAGCTGTCGAATGCTGTAAATGTTAAAATGATAGTAACATTACATGCTTCAGGGGTATAACAAGAAGCATGAGAGATTTCAATACAGACTTTAGACCGAGCTCAATGAGAGGCACAAAAAACAATATAATCCCTGCAAAAGAAGTTAAAGAAGCAGCTGCTCTGCCTTTCTGCCCCTCCCGGGACTTTCACCAGCAGGCTGAACTCTCAAGGATGTTTTGTAAGGTTCTATTTTTCTTATCTTGAAAGGTTCGGTGCTCACATATACAGTCACACACTCACACACAGACACACACACACACACCAAACAAGGTCATTCTTTTCTTCATTGGGACAGCAGCACTGAAGTTTATTATCAAGTTGATCTCAAGAGGAAGAATGTGTGTGGACTATAACCTTGGATTCATGCACACACAACACACACACACACACACACACACATGAGAAATAACTACAGATACCCATCTTATGTATCCATGTTGCTAAAACAGCTAAAATATCTGAACATGGGTAGAGCTGTTAAACACCCACACTGGCATTGATACCGATATATTTGTGTCTGGAAGAAAAAAACAAGCACAAGTGTAGAAATGAAAGAGAACGGCATGATCATCAATACAGATTTATCATCTGGATGGGGTATCTGTATTTCAGTTTAGGTTCTTTTTGAGCTGTAAATAGCTCAGGGACGTACATGAAGTGCAGAGGTTTGTAAAGAACCCGAAAGCAAGACTTAAGATAAGATATAGTTATTTTACTGGAAAATGACTGGTAGAATTGTCATTATTTGTCATTATTAGTATTACTACTACTACTACTACTAATAATAATAATAATAATAATAGTGGTAGTAGTATTAATAGTATGGTATAGTATTAATATAGTGGTAGTAGTATTACTAACAATAATAATAATAATAATAATAATAATAATAATGCATTTTATTTATAGGCTTCTTTATTGAATCTCAAGGTCACCGTACAACACTGAGAAGACGACATTAAGTAAAAAAAATCAATAATAATATTAAGGACAATAAAATACAATACAATTAAAACACAATGCAGTGGTGATCAGAGGGATTCAGTTATTCTAAACAGGTGGGTTTTGAATACAGGAGAAATGTTAGAGAGAGCCGATGGTCAGGAGGGAGTGAGTTCCAAAGCTGAGGAGCAGAGCGGCTGAAAGCTCTGACAAGGAGAACAGTGAGACGGATGGAGGAAGAGGATCTGAGAGTGTGAACGGGTGTGGCATTATGGAGGAGATCAGGAAGATATGGATGGGCGAGGTTATGAATGACTTTAAAAGTGAGAAGTATTTTGTAGTAAATACCGTAAGTGATGGGGAGCCAATGAAGCTGTTGGTGTGATGCGATAGATAGAGGGGGTGTAAGTGATACTAGGGGCAGCTGAGTTTTGAAGCTGTTATAAATTCTGGAGGGTTTTCTGCAGGAGGGAATTATAGTAATCTAAACCAGAGATGAGTGGAGGATGAATGAGAATGGCGGTGGAGTGAGGCGTGAGGGAGGGACATTAAAATTCTTATTACTTGAGTAAATGTAATATTTATCGCACTAAAGTATGACATTTACTTTATTATTAATTGTATTCAAGTATTAAAGCAAAAAATATTTTTAAAAATTGTTTCTGCAGCTGTACAGTTCCAGCAGTTCTAACATTCTTTTCTTTACATTAATGGCAAATGTTTGTATAAAAAATAAATAAAAACCCTATTTTTTATATGGAGAGACTTCATGAGTGAGACACAGGCAAACAAACAAATAAAGTGAAAGAAAGACAGTCAGACAAAAAAAAGACAGTGAGACAGGCATACAAACAGACAGAAAGAGAGAAAGTAGAAGAAAGACAGTCTAAGAAAAAAGTCAGAAAGACAGACAGACAGGCAGATAGACACGGTTAGAGAGAGAGAGAGAGAGAGAGAGAGAGAGAGAGAGAGAAGAAAGAGAGAGAGAAAAGAGATTGAGACAGGCATTTAGATAGACAGATGAGAGACAGAAAGGGACGTATAGAGACAGATGACAGAGAGACAGAGAGGGAGACAGACGAACAGAGAGAGAGAGGCAGAGAGAGAGAGAGAGAGAGAGAGAGAGAGAGAGAGAGAGGATGAGAGATAAAGCAAAAGAGAGAGAAAGAGAGAAAGTGAGAAAAGAGAATTACAGACAGAGAGTCTGTGTGACTGTAACACACAGGTGGTGAGTCGGGTTTAACAGATGAGTTTCGGTGCCTGAGCGAAACAACGAGTCTTTGATTAATGTCTTATTTAACCTCATTCAATTATTACGACACACTAAAAATCTCACGCCCAAATTATATTAACAACAATTAATATAAATGTCCTAGGCATATTTAGCTGGTCAATTAAAAGATCCTTTTGGCTGAACGAAGGGACAAAAAGATTTCTTTCACGACACTTTCCTGAAGACAAATGGAAATCGGGGCCCATTAAGCCAAGGAGAGTCCCTCGCGTGCTGGAGCTCCTCTCAAGACAGATGCATTATTTTTCAACTGTTGATCCTAATGAATAATTATTCCACAACGGCTTCCTAGCTAGAGGTTCTGCATGGATGAGAGAGAGAGAGAGAGGAGAGAGAGAGGGAGGGAGAGAGAGTAGGAAAGTGAGGCAGCGGAAAGAGAGAAAATTCTGCAGTTTATAAATAATTTGGAGCAGTCGGTGGATGGTGTAGGCCGTTGATGAATAGAGCTATCAGACTAACGGAGCCCATAGAAGAGGCTGCCATCTGGCTTCCCATTAAAATAATGAAGTGTGCGTCGCCCAAACGGTGCTGAAGCAGATCGGCACTAGATAGGGTTTCTGCAAAACTGGTGGGCAAATCACATCAGCTTCTGGCACGGCCCGGAGCGAGACACACGCTTCACAAGACGGAGTTTCCAAAAACAAGGTTGGTTTTTGGTTTTTTTTTTTCATTTTTTTACTTTTTAACTTTACTGAAATGAGATCAATGCATGAGATCAAATCAAAATTAATAATATAATTTTAACAACTATAAAAGACATTTACATTTCTGGCATTATTCTCTAATATTTATTTAATCTTGTAATTTCTTTTATTACAGTTGAGGGTAAAGGACCCAGCTCAGGGCCCCAACGGAGAGAGAGATAGTGAGAAAAGAAAGAGAAAGACAGAGTGAGAAAGGAGGAGATTGAGACAGACGGATGGGAGAGACGGAAAGGAGACAGAACGAGGAAAACAGAGAGACGGAGAAACATATAGGGTGGTAGTTTGGTGGTTCAATTCCCAGAGCCACCAAGCTGCCAGTGCTGTTCATCAGGATTAGAAAAGAAGATAAATGTAAGATACTCTTGATAATTATGTCTGCTAAAAGCCTAAAATGTAAATGCTGGGAATTAAACCTATAATCCTCTGAGCAGCAGTCCAACACCTTTACCACTGGGCTACCACTTCCTGGTCAATACGTTTTTTGCCTGTTAAGATATTGCATCAGTATATAACTGTAGAACTCATATATGGCATCAAAGCATCTTCTGTAATATCTTTGTTCGTGTTATCATTTATGACCAAAAGCACAGCATATGACAAGAATTAATCTCTTCTACAAAGCCAGCTAGATAAAGTAAAGGACTGGGTGCAATTTAGCCCTCAATGGGACAATAGTATTTGTGAGATCAGATACTAATGTTGTGAGTGAGGAGGTCTGGGGTTCAGTCTGTGTTCCAGTTCATCCTAAAGGTGTTCAGTATTAGGGGTTGAGTCAGAATCAGGACTCTGTATAGGACATGAGAGATCTTTGACTCCAACCAGAACACAGCATGTCTTCCTGGAGATCAGGGGTTTTGTGCACAGGGACAGTGTCATGCTTGAACAGGGGTTGAGTCTCTTAACTCCAGTGAAGGGAGAATGGAATGCTACAAGATACAAAGACGTTCTAGACAACATACAAAGACGTTCTAGACACATTTAAACAAATAAATATAAGAATACTGTCTAACAATTTTTATATATTCTAAATATGTCCTAGAGGAAGATGAATGCCATATTGCTTTGGATGTATTGCTCAAACAATTTTATACCTTATTTTTACTCAGGTCTGTCAGTGTCTGTCATTAGAAATAAAAGACCAGTACATTTTAATGTTTTTTGTTTCTAATCAGTCTAAATTTCCCCAACAATCCTTACACACCAGGTTTAATGTGTGTCAGAGTAAGAAATGTCCAAATTGCAACATGGGTCTAATTGAACAGCACTGAGAGTCACTGAGGACTGAAATAGAGCCGGGTTTGGGTTTGGTCATTAGAGGTGACTTTAATCCTCCTCACACTTAACTGACCTCGAATGTCATTTCCACTAAGATGCCCGAGGAGATAAATCTACTGGGGGGAAAATCAATTCTTGGTGTAAAACTAATATTTGCCTGTTGATGAGTTTGGAACTAGACAGACTGGTGTAAAGAAACAGTTAAATCAGCAACACCGAGTTCACTTTATTATCGACTTTATTATAGAGTTCACTTTATTATAGACTTTAATCTATAATCTATAAATTCTAAAACAAAAATAATTTGTTCGCTAAAATAAACCTTACAATAGCGTATAAATACACGATTTGAAAAACAACCCTGGGTATCAGGTAGATGGACAGACAGACAGACTGATAAACAGATAGCTAGAAAGACACACAGACAGAAATACAAACACAAAGAAGAAACCCCAGACATACAAAAGTACTTTTATTTAATTCCATAAATGGTGGTGGGGTGGCATCATTTACTGATCCCTGATCAGTAAGTGTAGCTTGTTTGGAGGCGACTGTACTACTTGATCAACAAAAGAGCCTCACTACCTGACCCAACGCTCATTTTATTAGGACATTCCAGTTATACATATTTTACTAACCAGTGCTGAACAGAAATCCCTTACATATTGTTTGATAACGGCCAAAAAGTGGTTTATTATTGTTCTGGGAAAATCTTAACCCTCCTTCTACCAAACAAACTTTGGCTTGAGGAATTGATATCTACTCTAGATCTAGAACGCACCAGATATCTCTTGAAAGATAACATTGGACAGTTCCCACAGAATTTGGGACCCTTTTTTTCTACTACCTCAATAGAAATAATATTCCTTAAAGATCGAATATTTGAAGGTCACTGTGTTGTGTGGATTGTATATTAACAGGGAGCTGCTGGGAGGGTTTTTTTTATTTTATTGTGTTACAATTTATGTATGTTTTTATTGTATAACAATTTTATTTGACAATACAATTCAGAAAAAATGACACTACCACAACCACACTACTGAATACGTAGGTAAACTATTAGCTGTGCTACATGTAGCGACACCACTGCCCAACACTGGATAAATCATGTCATAAATCATGATCCCTCATTATGAAAATCCAAAAATAAATTCTAAAGGAAAGGTTTTTTTTTTATAAAAAATATATACAAATAAAAAATTTTAAAACAATCTGGGGTTGCGTTAGGGCTGCATGTCCATTTTAACTGGGGTGCGATAGGGGTGTGTGAGGTCGAATGAACCAATCAGATTCAATCTTAGTGTTCAAAAAACTACTACTTAAAGCTCTCATCCATGAATAACTTAAATAAATATCAGCAACAGCATTCACATCTACTACTTGGTTTGGTGTTACACATCAGGGGAGGGTATAAACAATGAACTGCACCATGAAACAATGTAAAGCCAATCATTAGCACATGAAGAAAGTTACATTCATTTACAGCGTTTGGTAGACGCCCTTATCCCAGAGCGACTTACATTTATTCCACTTATACAACTGAGCAATTGGCTGTTAGGGCCTTGCTGGTGGTAACTTGACTATACCGGAATCAAACCCACAGTCTTCTGGTTAGCAGTCCAACACCTCTAAAGTGTGAGGGGGATTTTGGGCTGTGGAAATGTTTAGACATGCTCTGTTTTTTTAAGCCTTTGAAAACAGTTTCATTGTCTAAGTAAACACAAGAAACACACACTTAAATTCGGTTTACAGGACCTCTGAGTACTAAATGTGGTTTTTACTACACAATAGTGTGACCATCATTTTTTACACCTAATCACATGAAACAATATATCGATTCACCTTCTGTAAAGCAATTTTTTGTATTAGAAAGACCGTATGCAAGGGAGTCTCAATGAGGTCATTTACACCTGAGGAAACAAAAATCCTCCCATCATCGACCATCAGCCTCCGAACAGACCACAGAGCCACCGGGCCACCACCTCTCGATGAAAAAAAGGAGCAGCACAGTGACTTCGCATCAGCAGGACATCCCACCCAGAAAGAATGCCCAAAAAACTTTAACATCTGACATACTGATTACTTTCTGTATAAAATAATCTCTCATATTCATGTCGAAACTGTGCGATAGGATGACTGGATGGAAAGCACTTTCCTAAAGTCCAATAATATGTTTGGTGTTAAAAAAACCTACCTAATCATTTACATTACATTTGCAGCATTTGGCAGACGTCCTTATCCAGAGCAACTTACATTCATCTCTTTTCATACAACTGAACAATGGAGGGTTAAGGGCCTGGCTCAGGGGCCCAGCGGTGGTGGCTTGGTGGAGCTGGGAATCGAACCCCAGTCTTTCTGGTATCAATCCAACACCTTTACCACTAAGCCACAAGTTTCCTAATCAAAAGAGTACCATCCCTATAGTGTAGCATGATGGTGGTAGCATCATGCTTTAGAACTGCTTTTCTTCAACCAGATCTGAGGCTTTTAACAAAGTGTTGGGAATCATGACAAGCTTAAGATAGCAGTCGATTTTAGTGGAAAACCTTTAGATGTCTGATAGTAAGCTGAGAATGATAAGAAATTTCACCTTCCAGCACAAAACGTACATCTAAATCAATAAAAGGACAGCGAAGAAGATCAATGCTTTTGAAGGACTGAGCCACAGATCAGAACTGAATATCTGAGGGGTGACCTGAACCTGAAGCCTGACAGACCGATGGTTTTTTTAAGACAAAGGAAAATATAGACTTTTAAGTTTTAGTTCAGTTTGAGTTTCGCCTGAAATTAAATGAAATTTCACATTGAGAATAGAAAAAGTTTAACTTGTAGCACAAAAACCTGCCAGTTAATTGGTGGTAAATTAAGTCTATTAAGTAGCTTTATGTTGCAATATGAATGTTAGGAGATAAGTATTTTTTTTTTAGTTTTGCCCCCAAGCATTAACCCCAATCATTTTCTAGGGCTATTAAAATCTATATTATTTCATTTTTTTCGTCTATAGACAAAATTGAGAGTGTGCCAAAACTAATAACGCGTGGTCAATGTCCTAAGCAGTAAAATCACACCACATGCTTTGAAATGCTCCACTACCATCAACCGCATTTATAAAAAGCATTGATGTTTTTTTCCAATGCTTTTTTTTTTTTTATTTAATAACTTGTTTGTTTGGCAGCACCGCATCTCAGCGTGTTCCACTGGGAAGCAGCCAAATTATAAATTCCCCCAGGGGCAGAAGATTTAGCCATTAAAGTGTAATAAGAAAAAAGGACGTCCAATTCCCATCATGCCGAGTTGCAGATTGAAGGCAGAAGAGTCTGTAAGGGTCAGACACCTGGGAGGGTAATCCCCACTGCGAGAGCTCGTCATTGATTAGAGCCTGGAGAAACACACTGCTGATTTCGACTTTCACACTGCAACAATCAGCAAAGCTATCAGAAAACCAGAGAAAGACTTATTGTCCTTTATCAGGGGTAAAACGAAAGCTGTCCTAAAATCAATCCCATAACACCACAGCACGCTCCTCTGTACGTCTCTTCACCGACTTCTATTTTTCAAGCGGACACTCCATCTGTATAGCCATGAAGAATTTTAGCTGCCAGGCTTTAGTATGCGTCTACTGTCGGTACTTTCTTAACCTTACACACACAAAGGAATATTTATACTTCACTGACCAGTGATGGAACTCAGATCATGTGACTTTAACAGAATATATATATATATATATATATATATATATATATATATATATATATATAAAATATATAATATAGTGCAATCAATATCTTAAAAATGTAATAAAAGCAGAACAAAAAGTTAAGTAAATCTTGCTGGTTCACTGGTACCTGGTGTTGGACTGCTGACCAGAAAATTGAGGATTTAATTCTCAGTACTCGCCAGTACCGCCAAGCTGGGCCCCTGAGCAAGGCCCCTAACCCTTAACTGCTCAATTAGGTAACTCGTTTTGGATAAGGGCGTCTGCCAACTGCGAAAAAAAGTTAAATGTTTCGTTGTATTTGAACTGAAGTCGAACTGGTCTGATGATATTACAGCACATACGTATACACTAACACAGTAAACCCTAAATATACTGTACGTTATCTGGACAATTTTTTCCAAATCTGCTATAAAATTGAGCATTTATAGCTACAAAAATCACATAAACCTTCTGAAGGGACCAAATAATAGAAATAAATTGGCCAATCAACTGATAAAATGTTTTTAAAACAGATACAGACGTTGATGAATTGCACCGATATGCAAAAAAAAAAACCTATTTATTGGATTTATTTTTGCTTTTTTTCCAGTTTTATATAATAAATAGATGCTGTACATTTACAGTTCGGATATTTGGCCTACAGCGACATACAATAATTATTATTTTTTATCTGTGTGAGCAGTTAAGGGTTAAGGGCCTTGCTTAGGGGCCCAGCAGTTGCATCTTAGGTGGTGGTGCTGGGGATTAAACCCATGATATTTTATTCAGCAGCCCAACATCTTGACCATGCTGGGCTAACCACTTTCAATTCTGTTGGACAACTGCTATGTCCATGTTCCAGATGTTGCATGTACACATCTGGAGTTGCAGGAAAAAAAATCACGATCGTTTTACTGCTGTGGCCAGATGTGAGATTTTTACCACTTAAGAGAAAATGTTACACAAACACTCGCTGATAAACGGAAAAAAATTCAGAGAGGACGTTAACTAAAGACAAGATCTTTTGGATGAGTTGCTGATGACGAATTAACCTGAAGGCCAAACTAATTCAATCCTTTACACATTACGCTGATGTAATAACGCATGCATTTATTTTATTAATGTAAAAGTTTAACTCTTATACCTTCATCACACATGAACTGCGATGGCTGATGTACTTCAGAAAGTCACAGCTTTATGAACAAATCTCCTGTCACAATTCCCACCACTTTACCCAGTTAAACCCAGAGCGCATTTCCTGCTTCTCGTCCTGTGTTGCCAGCTCAAATTTAAACCATCCATCAGAAAGATATTTCACATCATAAAACTTTAAACCCCATTAGACTTTGCTATGCAAATGAATTCTTTTATGACTCCGTTTTAGCGGGAGAAGCAGGTGGGCGTGTGTCAGGGGTGTTTTTTTTTATTTGCATATTTATCCAATCTGGATTTCTTGATGAGAAATGCATTAAAGTGGGCAGCACGGTGGTTTAGTGATTATCACTATTACCTCACAGCAAGAAGGTTCCAGGTTTATATCCCCAGCAGGGGTCTTTCTGCATTTTCTCCCTGAGTTTGCGTGGGTATACTTCGGTTTTCTCCCACAATCCACAAACATGTATGTTAGATTGATTGGTGATTCTAAATTGCCCATAGGAGTTAGTGTGTGTGTGTGTGGTTGTTTGTCTGTATGATAAATTGGTGACCTATCTGGTTTGTACCCTTGCCTTTTACCCAATGGACAGCTGGGATAGAATCCAGCAGATCCCCTGTGAACCTGATTAGAAATAAGCAGGTATCAATGGATAATTGGATGGATAGATGGATAGACGAATGAATTAAAGTTACCAGAACAGGTTAAGGGACTAGATATATGATGGTTAATTTAAATATGAAGCAGACAGCTGGGGTTAAAGTATATACATTTTTTTTTTTAAAATGGACCCCAACCATATTTGTGTTCCTTAAAGTTCTTTTGATTAGCCGCTAACACGTACCTGTGGGGTTGAGTTCTCTTTCTATACTTTAGAGGTTTTCATTAGGTTTCCTGGTTTTCTCCTCCAGATAAGCAGACTGATTGTCCTGAAGTGTGCCCTGAGAAGAGCTGGTACAGTGTTTAGGGTGTCCTTATCTTCTTCCCCAAGTCCCCTGGATTAACTTCAGAATTCCATGCGACCCCAAGTAAAATAAACACTACAGAAATCTCCCTTTTTTTATTGCTTGTGTGATAAATCTGCACTTTATTTATATGTATAATTCGATTAAGTTTTATTGTAGATTATATCCCAATGTTGTAGTTTACATTTCTGGCATTTGGTAGACATTCGTATCCAAAGGGGCAGAAGAGTGAAAGTAATTAAACCTGCGATCTTCCAGTCAGCAGGCCAACACCTTAACCTTAACACTGAGTTACCACTCAAGTAGTAGCATACTATTTATAGCCAGGAGGTGGTGGCTCAGTGGTTAGGGGGTTGGACTGATGGTGGGTTCAATTCTAAGTACAACCACTGCTGGGCCCCTGAGCAAGGCCCTTAACCCCTAATATAAATGAAATAAATGTAAGTCACACTGGATAAGGATGTCTGCCAAATGTTGTAAATGTAATGTAGTTTGGTGGTCTTGTGTAACTTCTTAGCAGCTTTTATCAGCAAACAAAGTGCATGAATGACATATAAAGCAAATATTTGGCTCAGAAGCCTCTCGTTCAAAGCCTCTTTTGCATCAGATGGCTCGGCGTCTGAGACCATAATCTCTCTATAATCTTTTGTTCTGTGTAGATTTTAAAAATACACTCAAGGGGTTCACTCTATATATGTCAGTTGTGGTGTTGTTGTTTTTTTGATAGTAATGTATTGTGAATGGATAAACACTGAGAAATGGGGTGTTTTTATTCGGCACTGGCTCTGAGGTCCAAAACCTGAAGATCTGATACTAATGTAACATGTATACACAAGCCATTTTCATTTAATTTCCAGCATTGGGCAGACCCCCTTACACAGAGTATTTTATATTTATCTCTGTTTTAATCCAAATGGGCAGTTAAGGTTTAAGGGCCTTGCTCAGGGGCTCAGAAATGGCAGCCTGGTGATGCTAAGAAGTGAACCCATAATCTTCTGATCAGCAGTCCAGCACCTTAACCACTGACCACTTTTCTATTTCCTTTCTACGTCTAAAGCCTGGTGCATGAAGCAAACAAGCAACTATATTTGGCACATGGACAAACACACACACACACACACACACACACACACACACACACACACACACACAAACACACTTTGTAAGCCATGTAATTACTTATGGGCACATTCCTGATCTCATGCTGTTGCTCCAGTTCATACAGAGGGAGTGAATGTAAAGCAGGATGTTTTTTTTATAACATTTTAATCCTATAACAAAGCATTTACATTTAACAGACACTATTATTCCGAGTCACTTACTTTTATCTCATACACCCAAGTGAGCTGTTCAGAATTTAGGGCCTTGCTCATGAAACCTTGGTGGGGCATGGGAATTGAACCTACAACGTCATGATCGGCATTCCAACACCTTAATCACTGTGTGTGTATGAGGTATAGGGGTTTATAGTAACCTCAGATAGTTTATTTGGGAAAGATGTTGGTCATTTGCTTAACATGTATATCATCATGTGTGCACGAACACACCCCCAATCCAATTGTGTTGATTTATGTAATCCTATTTAATTTTTTTTTTAATCTAAATCACTGGCTTATATTTTACATTCACAAATCTATAATATTCTCTAAAGCGATGACAAAATGAAGAAAAAAAATAAAGGTAATGCGAAGCAAGAGCTCCAGATGGAAGCTCAATTAATTGAGGTACAGAGATAAGTGGAAAGGGGAGGAGCTAATACACATACTCAACTGTCAATCATTTCAGATGTGTTAGTCGGTTGGATCATCTGTGGGGTATTAAAACACAAAAACTCAAACAGAAAAAGTTTAAACACTGAGCTCCTGGAGGCATCAGGCATCGGTTCACAGAGTGGGGAGAATTTCCTTAGTTAGAAAAGAAGCTAAAATGTAAATGAGAGGGAGGAAACGAGTGTGTGTGCGTGCGTGCGTGCGTTTGAAAGGCAGAAACGGATACGATTACAATCTGTCACTTTGTCTGAGGTGCAAAACACCGACAACAGACAGTATTAATACACACACACACACACACACACGATAAAAGAACAGTGATGCAAGAGTGATTGCAGTTTGAGCCTTTTATTCTTCCTGACACATCACACTGTCTTTGTGCAGATAAAGCAACAAAAACATAATCAGCGCTGTATACACACACACACACACACACACACACACACACACACACACACACACACAGATGTGATAAACAGGAGTGCAGTAGGAGCCTGGGTCCAGTTTATTGAGGAAAGAAGTTTTCTGATTTATATGATAATGTGAAAAGTAGTAAATTAGATACGCAAGAGCAGGAATAAATATGAGGGTTTGAAAGGGATGAGACTAAAATGGTGTTAACACTGAAACAGCTTCCAGTTTTACACCAAAAAAAACTTTTCTGATTAATATTTTTTTAAAGCTTTTTTCTGTAAGGCACTCGTTTGATTTTTCCTGACGTTTGGCATATTATAATTTACCTAAACTGCTGCTAGTACTCATACCTGTAACGCTGAAACACGACCTCCTCATTAAGAAAAGAGAGAAAGAGAAAGAGAGAGAGAGAAAGAAAGAAAATGAATAGAGGAGAAGAACACAAGAGTGGTTCCCATGCAGTTCTTCAGTCACTGCAGAGTTCCATACTGTTTCTCAGAGTCTGTATGGTGTGTATCTGTAAGGTGCTCTGTGGTCTCTGCTCTTCATTACACTTTTGTAGGTGAGGTGATGCCACACCTGCGTTCCTCAGAAAGCTAGCCACCGGTCCGCAACTTGTTCTGGAAGAAATAGAAAGAAGAGACTTAGAAACTGGAATTTTTTTTTCTTAATTTAGGTTCTTGCTTTGTTTTTTACCAGCCTTTTTTGATGACAGGGTTGCCAGGTAAACCCTAACTAACCTAATCTATAAACTAATCCATAAACTCAAAAAGACGGCAATTCTATACTTTTTTTGGTCTCCTCTTTCACACTTGGGTTTTGTTAAATAATCCCAAACTTTATACACACACAATAAAATTCTAAACCGCCTAAATGGATAGGATGATTTCCAATCTGGCAACCCTGTCTGATGACATAATGAGTCTGTGCGAAGAGGGTGAGGAGAGGTACGCGAATAACTATGTTGACAGGCAGGTAAAAAAACATAATAATGTTCGGACGGAATATTTTGATTGGACGAAAATTTCTTGGTCTTTCCACAGAGTGAATAAATACAAATAAATATAAATATTAATGATTGCTAATAGGATGTGAAGAGACTTTCAACCAGCAGAACAAAAATGTTTTCTAACCAAATCATTTACAAATAATAACCAATTTAATAAATAATAAATTTAATAACCAATATCATTTACATCTCAAGAAATGATCATCTGAAAGGCAGGCGGTGGACCCCTCCTGCCTTTCGCCCTTTCAGAGACGGCTGGGTTAGCCCTTCAGCAGATCCCCGTAATTAGGGAATAAGCGGGTATAGAAGATGAATGATTGAATTAACTTTTGCCAGATACAGTACAAATTAATAACAAATAATACAGCATAAAATGTCAGTTTATTTCATTTCATTCCAACACTAAATATTAGCAATATTATGTTACTTCCAGACATTTTACATAACAGAAAGCTGGATTAATATGACTTTTAACCTGAGGGTCCAGGGTTTAAGTCCCTGTTCGGGTGTTTATGGGAGGCAGTGGTGGCTCCCATAAGGCGCTGAGTTGTTGATCTGAAGACCAGGAAGACCTGGATTCAAACCCCACCACCACCAGCCTGAGTTGCTGATCTATAGACCAGAAAGATCTGTGTTCAAGCCCCACCACCGCCCGTCTGAGTTGCTGATCTAAAGATCTGGGTTCAAACCCAACCCCCCCCCCCCCCAGCCTTAACCACCGAGCCACCATTTCTCTATAATCTCAATACATACGGAAGATGATTTTATCCAAAGCGACTTACATTTATTTCTAATCCTTTTATTGAATCACTCTGTTTTTTAATCTAACTGAGCCATCAAGGTTTAAGGGCCCTTGGTGGTGCTGGGAATCCTTGCCTATCTGATCCAAGAACTTACCCTAAGCTACCACAGACTGGTCTGATTTTATTCACTGGGTTTGAGTTCAGATGCTTGGCTGCAGACACACACACACACACACACGTGCCAAGAACATTAAGTTTCCTTGACATTATTTCATGATCCTTTGATGCGAGCCATAAAAAATTAGATTTCATTGATAACCAGAGCAAAACATGAATGCACTTTAGAGCACGCATCTGATAAAATAAAGTGTTACAAGACACCAGGGTGAGACGGCGCTTCGAATTTACAAAATAATAGCACACGGAAATGATGGGAATGCTAAAAAGGTTACCTTACATGTACGCAAAAATGAATAAAACATGCACATTTACATGAAGGACCTGATGGAAACCCGACTGAGCAGCATTTTTTTTTTTAACAACAATACCCATGAGAAGGGAAAAGGGCGGCGGAGTCAGTGCTTCCATGCAACGTGGTTATGTTGTTCAAATCTAATAGAAAAGCTATCTGAATGTAAATCGAGCCATGGGCAGGGAAACTCGAAGAACGCAGATGAGGTCTGAGATCCGGTCCTGGACAGGAGGTTGAGCGAGAAAGCAGAACGCACACACAGGCTTTTCCTTATTCCACTTAACACACACTTAAACCAAACTTAGACCAAACGACAGACGATTTTCCACAGGCGGATGTCTACTAACTGACAGCCTGCAATTTCCGGGGAGTGTCTGAAACCGAGCGGAAAACAGAAGAGACGAACAGACAGAGGCACATGGGGTGTGTGTTTTATTACGGGGTTTGGCTGCTACGAGTGGCTCAGCTACCGCTTAAGGGGCAAAACCAAATTTTACTGAATCCCGATGTCGCAGAGGAGCAAACGATAAAGCATTGACTCGATCAAGGTGACGGTCTGTTACTCTGGCTGTGACCAGCTTACCTGCAGCTCAGATCCAAATTAAATCACTTCACTGTATTTTGCCTAATTTTGTGTAGCTGGATATCAGATTGAATTCAGACAGATGAACATGGTAAACAGAGATTGGGCTATGAATCACTTGATTCATTAAAAGAATCATTTACAAGAGTGATTCATTTACAAATAGGATCGAGTAAAAATATGAAAAAAGTATCTCTATATGCTTTACTTTCTCGAAAGCCCCCCTTCCCCCACAAACAAACAAACACCATAGAACATTTTACTTTGGACTAAAGTGTTTTAATCTGCCAACTGATTCATCAAATGGAATTGATTCAGATAAATGTTTTGTACACAAATTAAACAGCAGTTCTGTGGCGCATAGAAGAGTCCAAATGCACAGAATGTTTAAAACGTAAGAAATCTTAAGAAATTATTTACCAGCAGATCTGTGGCACACACACACACACACACCTAAATTTATATAGTGATTTTTCCCCCTAAATTCTATCCATTACTGTAAAAGTGCCAACAAATAATAAAAAAATAAATCAAATTTACCCAAATAGAATAAAATTGGATCATATGATGTTTTTTATATATTTTATATTTTATAATATATGTATTATCCTGCAGTTCTATTTTATATATTTAATATACACAGAGAGAGAGAGAGCATTTATTTACTCATTTATTTGTTTTGCATCTATCAATCAATATTAGGCGTTTGATCCTAAATAGCTTTCCGATCGATCCGACGGGATTATTAGTAAAATCTACATATTTGGCATTTAGCAGAGCCGCTTTAATCCAGAGCGTCTTTGTTTCTCTCATTTATACTGTACGACTAAACAGATGAAGATTAAGTGTCTTGCTCAAGGGCTCAGCAGTGGCAGCCTGTTGGTCCCAGGGAAATGAACTTACAACCTTCTGATCAGCAGTTTAGCACCTTGAATCTGCGTCTGCATGCATAATGCTGCCGCCACATGACTGGCACTCACAGATGTGACTAACACGTGTATGTGAATATGCTATTTGTGTTAAGGCCGGTTTTAATAATATTTTTCTTTCTTGTCTTTTTTCTCTTCGATATGAAATGCTCTTCTTTTTATTCCCTTTTCTTTTCTATTTTTCCCCCCTCCCTTCCTACTTTACTCCTATTTTAATACAAACCACTGTAAACACACTCAAACACACTCACCTGTTTAGCATTGTTGACACACTGCATGTAAAGAGAGGCGATGTTGGAGCACAGGAGTGTTTTTCCAGCGTTCTCTCTGTAGCAAGTCAGAATCTGACCCTGCAGGTCGGCACACATGGGACTAATTTCGTAGCGCCTGCGACAACCAAAGAGAAAGAGAAAGAGACCGTCAACACCGTCGTCCGTCATCGTTACGTTGCTGGGCAGACGGCGGAATGAAGGCGTGACAGTGATTGAGGACCTCAAAATGACAATCTTGGTGCTTTTTCGCCGCTAAACGTCTGATCAATCGCTAATCGATACACAAGGTCGATCATTGGATTAACTGACTGCTTTCTCATGCAGGAGCAAAGTGTAACGACATGGAGTGGGAGTTTGGCGTGTGGGAGGACCGGGAGAAAATGATGGATTTCAGTCCCCATTAACATATGGATTTAATGAGCTGACACACATTCTGACACTGAATGAGTGTAAAGAAAAGAATAATAAAATCTGACATAAGTCGACTGGTAAAGCAGCTGTAAGGGGATATAAATAGACAGACATTTACAGCATTTGGCAAACGCTCTTATCCAGAGCGACTTACATTTATCTCTTTTAACAACTGAGCAATTGGGGGTTAAGGGCCTTGCTCAGGGGCCCGACAGTGGTAGCTTGGTGGAGCAGTAAATTGAACCCACAGTCTTCAGGTTGGTAGTCCAACACCTTAACCATGAGCCACAACATCCCCTAAATAGTGTCAGGTTTTTTTTTAGAGTTACAGCAACAACAGCTCGAATATTTCTTTCTTTTTTTCTTGTTTTGTCTTTCCATCAACCAGGTAACTTTTGGGGAAGTGGTAGCTCAGTGGTCATCAGAAGATTGGACCACTACGCTGCCATTGTTGGGCCCCTGAGCGTGGCCCTTAACCATGCCCAATTAGATAAGAAATAAATAACGAGATAACTGTAAGTCGCTCTGGATAAAGGCTCAGCCAAATGCTAGAAATGTAAATGTTGTCCTGATTTAATTGTATGTCCTCATAACATAATTTTTAAAATCATTACTACACCATGTTCATTTTAAGCTAAATAAAGCTTTTTCTACAAATGGCACCTTTGACCTATACAAACGATTCCATCAACATTCGACATTCAGGGACAAGAAAAAAATATATTAAGCGAATCTCGTTAAAGTTCAAAACATACAATTTTTGTTTGTCAATTAAAAAAAAAGATTTGTTTTATGAATGAATCAGATACCAGCTCTGACACAGACAGGTTAACACTGAAAAAGAGATTATGAAGGATAATGAATCAATTTACTTGATTCATTAAAAGAATCATTTTATAAATAACAATTATAAAAAAAGATAAAAGAAAGAAATAGCTCCATATTCCCTACGTTCTAAAATAGACACAAACACACACACAAACACCATGAAAAGATA
This sequence comes from Bagarius yarrelli, assembly GCA_005784505.1. NCBI lineage: Eukaryota > Metazoa > Chordata > Actinopteri > Siluriformes > Sisoridae > Bagarius > Bagarius yarrelli. The sequence continues at coordinate 316,208 of VCAZ01000205.1, forward strand.
CACTTAAGACTTGGACTTAATTGTGTAAATGAACATGATTTGTACACAAATAAAACTACCGATCATAGCATTGTTCACTTGGATGTTTAATCCAATTTGGCTGATATATTTTTAAAAAATATTCGTTCACAAATCAAACAGCACATTTTTAGTGCTACACACACACACACACACACATAAAAAAAGTGTAAAACAGTGTATAGGAGTTCACTTAACATTCAGTTACTCACCTACAGAACACAACAGAAAAGCCTTTTTAAACCGTGCTAACCCCCCTACTACCTCTTGGGGGAAAAACAAACACACATAACCCCTTCATTTAACCACTGTGACCTTTAGATGAGGTAAAAATTAGGGCCAGGCGTTATCGTCCTCTGTTCAGCGCTCGGCTGTGTTGGTTTTTGGGCTCAGACCTCAGCCTGCTCTGATAGACCATCATTAATACGACACACACTGGCGCGGAGGTCTGGAGGGAAATGAACGGAGGACGGCTGTCAGGTCTGTGAAGCTCCAGCTGATCTCAACGTCTGATCTTTTCTCCATCTCAGAAAAGCGACTCAGCCTCTTTTTGTTCCCTTCGTCTTTTTTTTTTCCCCCCTCTTTCGGCCGGTTCTATAGTTCGCACTGCAACTGTCAATCATACGTGCTGCGGCTTTTAACTAAAACAGACTCTTGGGGGTGAGAAACAAATAGATATCTATTACAAAACTGACATAAAAAAAAACAGAGAAACTAAATACATGGGAAAACGTTAGAATAAATGACAACATCCTGTACAACATGGGTTTTATTCCCTTTACGCATTATTTAACTCTCTGACACAGAGACGGTGTGTTTTTTTATCATCTGTGATGCATAATGCATGAGTAATGACGATATCGACTCTATAACTGTCTGTCACACACAGTATATAAATATGAATGTCCCTCTGAGGATGAAAAAAAGGCAGTACAGGCCATCGATCATAGCAAAACGGCATGGAGTCGGATCTGACACGACTCCGAAAAAGAAAGGCGATGATACGAGATGCTTTATCAGAGTGAAGAGAGAGAATAAATAGAAGGGCAGGAGAAACACACACACACACACACACACACACACACACACACATCATCTGAAACAGATGAAGATTCATCCAGCGAAGCCTGGTGGAAAAGCAAAAGGCATATAAGTAAAAGTGTATATAAAGAGCAGGTAGTAATGTTATAAAGCAGTCCACAAGCTTTAACGAGACTTCGAGGAGACTTTTTAAAAAGAGCTCAGAGAAAATAAACTGTATTCTGTAAACTGTATTTTATTGTATTTTATTTTATTTAATCCAAATCCAACAATCTTTAATTAAAAAAAAAATAATTCCCTAAACCGACCGATATAAACGCCTGATGCGTGTTTTCTGCACTGTTACCACGGTGTCGGCATCTAGCACCAATAAGGAACCAAATGCAGTGGTTAAGGTGTTGGATTGCCAACTGAAGGATTGTGGGTTCGAGTCCCAGCACCTCCAAGTTACCACGGTTTGGCCCCTGAGCAAGGGCTACCAATTGCTCAGTTGTATATAAGAAATATGTAAGGGTGTCTACCAAATGCCGTAAAAGCCTTTAATTAATTAATTAATTTTTTATCCAATGCACATCATCATGAGATCATGGGTTTAATTTCCAGCACCACCAAGCTGCCACTGCAAAACGTAGATAAATGTAAGTCGATTCGGATAAGAGCGTCTGACTAATGCCAGAAACGAAAGTTGTCGACAATAAAAGCTTTTTCATTTGACCACAAATAAAAAAAAATAATAAAAAAAAAAATGTAACAGTGAAAAAAATAGGATCTTTAGCTAATTGTGCTTTTTTAATACTGTTGCTTGGAATACGTTTCAGGGACGTGGGGGTGGGGACCTTAAATCTATTTCAAGCAACAGTATCAAAACAATTACACATTATATAACTATACATATTTTTAATTAAAAAAAAAAAATTTGCATCACTTGCATCATTTTCTTTTTTTATTGGCTCAGAAGAACAAAATTTAAAGGAAGATAAATTGCAGAGGAAAAAAAAACAAGTTTTTATTAGTGAGGCTGTTACAGCCATCAATTCTCCAAATCACAACAGAGCTCAACTGTTTATGAGAGAGAATTGCGCTACGGCGTGCCCTCTTTTGCTCTCTAATTCTGAGCATGTGTGAGCTCGTGTATGTGTAAAAGGGTAAATAGTAATAAACTTTAATCGAACATCTAAAAAAAAAATAAACAGCAAAAAACCCCAAAGAAAGCAGGTGTTTTTCTCAGAAAAAAAAAAAAAATCTTTATTTCATTTCCACAAACTCGTTTTGTGATGATGTGGGATAAAATTCCTGATTTTACAGCAGCTTTTCTAAGAAATTGCAATGATTTTAAGGTGTTTTCTTGCAATAAAATTGCGAGATTAAGTGAAAATCCCAGCACAACAATGCGCGCTGTGTGTAAAACAGTTTAGCTCGGCTTTTGTGAAGAACATCGGGGAATGACTTTGAATGCTTTCTGGTGGTAATTTCCGTTGGGAAATGATGTCACATGTCTGCATCTTCTTAAAAATAGAAACATAACGTAGTGTCGCAATTGGTAGGGTGTTAGAATGCCTTTGGGTTGATAATGGTGGTTTCAATTTCCCAGCATCACCAAGCTGCCACTGCAGGGCCCCTAAGCAAGGCCCTTAACCTTCATGTAAGATGGTTTGAATAGGGGTGTTTGCCAGAAAAGTAAATATCAGTGGAAATGAATATGTCTCTGCTTCCATGACTCCACACTGGATACTTTCTTATTTTAAGAAATAGTAACAGTTCGGGAAAAAAAGCGTTCGAAGCCTAGCGACGGTCAGTTCAACAGCAGAAAACACTCTCTCTATTACAGAAATATTGATGCGCTAGCTAGGCCAGCCTAGGAACTCTTCAACAGTCTACAGTAGAACATTAATTTAACATTAGATGATTGATGATTGATAGATGATGATTAATAGATGATGACAGGTGGTTGACAAAATGCTTAACGATTAATTAACGAATAATTAATTAATCATGTCTATCCTAGTACATGTAAGATATTTGGCAGACGTCCTTATCCAGGGTGCCTTACATTTATCTCTTTTATACAACTGAGCACTTGGGGGTTAAGGGCCTTACTCAGGGGCCCAGCAGTGGTAAGTTGTGGCTGCTGGGAATCAAACTTCCAATTAGCAGTACAACAATTTAACCACTGTGCTACCACTTCCTTCGAAATGTGTTATATTGCATAAAGGCGAGGGAAGTGGTACTGCAGTGGTTAAGGTGTTAGACCGCTAACTAGAAGATTGTAGGTTCGATTCCCAGCACAACCAAGTTACCACTGCTAGTCCCCTGAGCAAGGCCCTTAACCCTCAGATAAATGCTGGATAAAGACGTCTGCCAAATGTCAGAAATGTAAACGGTGTAAACGCAGATGTTGGCATTTACATGACTAGCAAAACATCCAAACAGCAAACAAATGAAAGAGAAACTAAACTGCTATGATGTTAAACTGCTAGTTTATAAAAGGACAAATGAAAGAAAAAAACAAGCCAAAGAACAAAAACATAAAGCCGAGAGCTTTCTTTTAGTTCCAGGAGGTCCAGTGCAATAATACAGTCTAATGGAACAAAAATATATATGTGCGATTAACTCTAGTGTGCTTAGCTTATTAAATACCACCAGACATTTCTCAAAAAGCTCCCGACTGCTTTGCCCTGACAGTCATCTGTGTGAGTGTTTTGTCCCGTATCCAGAATAAGGCTGGCCCTAAACGAACCGCCATCAATCTCCTAACAGACCCGCGCCGATTTGTCATTGTTTACAACCACTTACACACTAATAAGGTTAAGAGGTGAAGCCTGCACTTGAGGGGGGAAAAAACCCCGAGTGGGACAAGCCGCATGACTTTAAAAGACAAATAAATACAAATGAAGCAGTTAAAAAGAAAAATGGCAACGTGTCAGTTTCATCACTAATTAAAAAAGAAATAAGATCAAATCAGAAAAAGACAGAGAGCAGAACACACGTCTGAACTCTAACACATGTTCGAACCGTTCCACCCGCGAGAACGTTTAATATAGAAAAAAAAAAAAAAAACCCAGGTATGGAGAATAAAAGAATCTGTGAAATGAAAAAGACGAAAAAAAAGTCAACACAGTCAACGAAAAGAGAGAGGGAGAGAGAAAGAGAGCGCGAGAGAGAAAGAGAGGGAGGGAGGCAGCGAGAAAGTGTGTTAAGAAAAGGGTGAGACGAGGTTAAAGGTTCAAGGCAGTGAAAAAGAGAATAAAAGAAAAAGACGAGAGAACGTTAGAACGATATATAAAGTCAATCTGACCTCGTCACGAGAATCATCAATAAAAATCAACCGGAGAGATACGATGTGGTTATAGCTGGAGTCTGGGGAGCTGTTTAAGTCATGTATGTGTGTGTGTGTGTGTGTGTGTGTGTGTGTGTGTGTAAGCTTTATGTCTATAACAAGTTACAGGACTATAGAGAAAGCTATAAAATAAATGATGTACTAATAAAGTTCGGTCCTGGAGCTCCCACAGGAGCATTTATTTATTTTTCTGCCCGGTTTCTCGATACAGAATTCTATTCCCTTTATTCCGTTCTTGGTAGATGGTAGCCCACCATCACTGGGAATCTGAACCTGTTTCTGGCCAGCGGTCGGTCTTGTGATCATTGGAAGTTTGATGACTTCAGCAGAAGGAAAATGGAGTTGAACCTGTGGTCAGGTTAGAACTGATGTATCAGGTTTGCTGATGTATCATTTTCTTAGAGCTTTTAGATTAAATATAGATGTGTGTTTACATGACACACACACTCCAATGTCACCCAGATGAGGATGGGTTCTCCCATGAGCCTGGTTTCTCACGGGAAAACACATCCCCATGAGAATTTTTTTCTTGCTCATTTGGTATAAACATAAACTCATTTTTTTATTTTTTTAAATTCTGTTTTCTGTAAAGTTAAAAGTGCTATACAAATAAAACTGGCGACTTCCCACTGACGTCACTGTCATCACAAAGAATCATTACCATCATCACACCACCAGCATCACTGTCATCATCATCATCACCATAAGCACCACCACTACTGTCAACATTATTACTACCACCACCACTTTCGTTTACCTTTATCACCCCAATCACTGTCATAATCATCACCATTATCATCAATACCATCACCAGTATTACTGATACCATCACCACCAGCATTATCGTTACCAATATCACCACCAGTACTGATATCATCATCACCATCACCATCATCTTTACTATTAACGCCATCATTACAACTACCAATATCACCACTATTATTGATATCATCACCACCACTGTCACCATCATCACCAGCATTATCGTTACCAATATCACCACCATTACTGATATCATCAGCAGCATCAGTACCATCACCACCAGCATTATCATTGCAAATATGACCACCATTACAGATATCATCACCACCAGCATTACCATCATCACCAGCATTATTGCTACCAATATCACCACCATTACTGATATCACCACCAGCATCAGTTCTATCACCACCAGCATCATCAATGCCAATATGACCACCATTACTGATATCATCACCACCAGCATTACCATCATCACCAGCATTATTGCTACCAATATCACCACTATTACCGATATCATCACCACCACCATTACCATCACCACCAGCATTATCGCTACCAATATCACCACCATTACTCATATCATCACCACCATCATTACCATCACCACCATCATTACCATCACCACCAGCATCATCATTGCCAATAGCACCACCATTACTGATATCATCATGGCCATTATCATCATCATCACAGCTATGACCATCTTAGCACCCCCCCTAAATGATTTCAAAAGAACTCATTGCTTGCTTCAATAGTTGCAAAATGCAAGCAATGTCATATATATATATATATGTGATGCTGCGGAACATCTGGGATATGTTTCCTCCAGCATCTTCTAGCTGAAACACGTACACACTAAAACACTACCAGAAGCTAAGAGCATAGAAGGTAAAAATAAACGCACAGGCTCAGAAGAGGAAATGAGGTCATGAGTTGGTGTTGGCCTGAGACAGACGTTAATCGTCTGATCAAGATCAGCTAAAAAAAATATATATATATAAATTATATCAGGTGATAATTGTGACAGGTGTAATTTGCGGTGTGTTGCGAGTGTGTGTGTGTGTGTGTGTGTGTGTGGGGGATCAGTAAGGAGTTTACTTTCTGGATTATATTTCTCGATAACAGCTCTAATTGCTTCCTTTCAGGGTGAATCAAGCTGTGCTTCGGTAAGTGCTCATACAACATCCCGATTACCTTTAAAAGGTTATAGCTGCTAAAGAGCAATTCGGTTTCCCTGCAGTGTATTACAGCACTTTAGGCAAGATGATGTGAAGATGTGAGATCTCACTTTGCTGTTTTATGGATCATGAATAAGGCAGAAAATGTGAGACCTGAGACTCGGGACAAGATCAGCATGAACACATCGCATGTGTTTAACTATTCAGCCGAACATTAGGGCTGGCTTGGTTTTACTGAGAGTGTGAGAAAGTGAACAGGCGTGACAAAAAGAGTTTGTGGGAAAGAGAGAGAGGAAAAGAGCGAAAGTGAGAGTTAAAGAGAAAGTGAGGAATAAGTGTCCGTGAAAGAAAGAAAGACTGTTAGAGGCAACGGGAGAGCACGAGAGAAAAAGAGTTGATGAGACAGACAGAGTGAGTATGAGACAAAGAGATAGGGGGGAAAAAAAGAGACTAGAGAAAGAAAGAACGAGAAAGACTAAAACATAAAAAGAAAGAGAAAAAAAGAAAGAGAAAGAGGAAAAGAGAATGAAAGAGAGAGAGCGAGAGAGAGAGAGAGAATAGGAGAGAAAAAGAGAGACTGATGTGGGGGGGGGATTAAAAAGAGGAAATGAAAGAGAGAGAGAATAAGGGAAAAGGAGAGAAATAAAGAGAGTTATGAAGGAGAGAGTATTTTAACCCATTATCTTTTAAATACGCAACATCATTGTGTGGTTAATGTTAAAATTACACTCTAGCTATCGACGATCTAAAATTGTTCAAAATTGTAATGTAATTTCCCAAGGGTCGACTTTCATATTATACAGTGTGCAAAACTAGTATGTCCAAATCCCATAATTAAGCGAATTACAGTACCCAAAGTTTCTCAGATGATCTATTACTCGACTCGTCATATGTGGAAGGTGCTAGAAAGCGACGATGTAGCACTTTTTTTTAAGTGCTTTAGGAACTTAAAGAAAAAATATTGCTCTCTGTAGTTAAACTGCACTCGTTTAACATCATTCACTCTGCTGTGACACGGTGTGTCAGGTGACATTATCAACATGGCGGATGTAGTACACCTGATTTCATTTATACAACCTGTAACTATAGTTTTTAAACAGTCCGTTTAAACTTATCAGTTTAAACTAGTACTTAATCAAATGTAGTACATACTTAAGTAGTGTGCGATTTTGGGCGGAGCCATAACCTTTCAACTTTAACCTAATTTACACATATTAATCATCGAGTTTGTCTTTTTTAATTAGTGAGTTCAATTCTTGAAAACTGTCAGCAATTGTCTATTTGGACAAAAATGATCATAGACAAACTTCTAACAGATCCTGCTAACACCTGGAGAATTATGATCCAATACCCACCATGAACCAAAAGAATTCTAACCAATCCAATCAATCCCAGATTCAAATCAAAGACAACCTATGATAAACCCGACTAATCTCATCCTAAAAACATTCTCGTCGATTCTGCTTGCTTCTAATTGTACCAGCTTCTAAAAGAAATTCTGACCAAGTAACCTGCTACTGAAATCAGTTTGTCCAATTCCAGCAGCTCTCAAAGAACTTCTGACCCAACCTTTAGCCTCCAGAAAGAAATCTGATCAATCCTGTCCTACTTTCAAAGAAAGTTTTTCTAAATCCACTTAGGTCAAAACATCTACATCACCATCTAAAGAAATACTAACCAGATCCATTCACTTTAAATGATCCATTTAACTACTGAGGGGAAAAACTGAATAATTCCATGCTCTCCTAAAGAAATTCTGAACCTTCCCACATTCTTCTGAAGACATACTGACTAATCCCTTTTACTAGTGCAGAGAATCCCCCACTCTCCCAGACAGTGGGCCAATTTCCTGTACCTGCCCCAAAAGAACATCAGACCAATAGTCTCTACCTTTGTTAGCTTGTTCAACAAATTTGGACCATAAATTATTATCGTCAAATACATACCTTTTGTCCCAAAGATGTATATATTTATATGTAACCACTCCCTTTCTTAACCTTTTTTGTTTGGTAGGATCCTAGTCCTGCACCCTGTCTAGTGGCTAAAGCCTAGAGGTAGTGGCTGGTCATAAATGTATATCCCAGTATCAAGAAAATGGCACCTAGCAAAGCCCATGACCTTCTGACTGACAAGGTTCTGTATCACAGCTGATGGATGTCTGGAAAAACATAGTTTGATGTCTTATGTCTTTTGAATTTGAGTACATATCTTACAGCAATGATCTATCAGAAATCATCAATAACAGAAGAGTTTCATGTACCTGGACACAAAAACTATTTTAGTATTAGCCTGTAGCACAGTGATCGGTCAAAATGCTAATTTGAAGCTCTAAAATCAATTAATCCCAAGGGACATTGACCATAAAAAGATTTTCTCATCCACATGTCAACGCTGTTAAAGTGTCAGATCTTACATTTTAGAAACATCACCCCGACTAGCCAGCGCTTTGCTCGGCTCCACATCAAAGCCAATCTACTAAAAGGGACGGGCATGTTCAAGCAGCAGCCCATTTTCAGCTCCAAAATGCAATTATCATATCAATTTCATGTTAATTCTTTCAATTATGCATATTCATGCTATATTTATCTCGGGAAGGGTTTCAGCTTTCAGGAAATCAAAAGGCTTTGGCTAAATATTCGTGATTGTTATTTTAACCGAATCCATGATAGCATCTTATCTTCACTTCTTGTTATGGAACCCGGCTGGAGCGGCCCGATCCGCTGGGATGGCCTATTTGGATTTATTTGTAGTCTAATGTACAACCCAAATACCCATTCTCTCTCTCTCTCCTACACTCTCTTTATCTCTCTCTCTCTCTCTCTCTCGCTCACACACTCAAACCTAATTAGTCTGTTGCAGGCTGGATATCTTGTGCCTCTCCGGCTCCAACAGTAACACCAGAGCCTGCAAACATTTCATTATCCGCAGGGAAAAAAAACTTACACATATCCTCCAACTTCGACTGGGTAATCCAATCCTAAAGCTGCTAATGCACCGCTCTAATGCAATCAGCCAATCGTAGCACTCACAGTGAGCCACGCTGGTCACATGACACCCCACCCCTCTCTGAGGTTGCTTTGGGAAGGGTAGCTATGTCATGCTAATGCTGTTTTAATGCATTTCCTAATGCAATTCCGCCCCTCCTACGTCCTCCCCGGCCCCACCGGAGTTTGCTAATCAATTTCAAGCATTTCGGTAGAGACAATGATCCCCGTGTTAGCGCTGTGGAAGGCGGCCTAATGACGCTCTAATGTGATTTGTAAAGCCAGGATAGTTCTGGAACAGCTTGCCCTCCCTTCCCATCGCAGCCACTCTCAGGCATTAATATGAGGGGCTAATAGGCCACATTAAGACGTATAAAGTCAAAATGGACTCATACCACCATGATCTTTAGTTACAGCCGCAGGCTAATGGTCAAACGTCAATGAGCTAGCAATACCTCAAGATGAAGGGGCAATACACCTTCCTCGGGATTATCAACACGCTTGAGTTGATTATTTTCCTATAACAATTTCTTATATTACGTCCTGAGGTATTAAACAACGACACATTATTTGATTGGAATTTTTTATCCATATCCTGTTTGTAGATCCTAAAAAAATAAAACAAACTGATATATATATATATATATATATATATATATATATATATATATATATATATATATATATATATATATATATTATATATTATATTATATATATATATAATACTGCCACCAATGGGCCCTTTAAGCAAGGCTCTTTACCCTTATTAAAACATGTCAAATCTAAAAATAAATATGGCAGCTTCTGACCATTCAGGGTACAGAATTCCAATTATTTATATTTAAAGTGGTCAGAGTAACAGAACAAATTTAGTAACTTGTTCTAAGGTAGATTTTATTTTTAAAGTGATGTAGAAACTGTAGACGCCACCTGTCTTACTGAACTCACCTAAATTTAGCGTTCACCTCGTCCAACGCTTTCTGATAGTTCTCATTGGTGACCTTGTAAAACTGGGTGCTCTAAAAAAAGAGAGAGAGAAAGAGAGAGAGAGAAAGAAAGAGAGTGGGGAAGAGGGGAGGAGAACGACAGAGAGAGATTGGGAGAGAGAAAAATGAGATGATAAATCAGTCACATCTTTCACCTTACACACAGTTTTTGTAAAAAAGGAAGAAATGAAAGAAGAGTTCTTTTCTTTATCATAAAAACAACCTGCTTTTTTGTTAATGGGTCTTTGCCTTACCTCAATCTAACCCTACGGTACAATTTAAAGTCCATTAAAGGTTTATGGTGGAGGATATTGAGAGCGGTAAAGCGTGACTTGGTGCTGGATGATTTTAGTGTTTGATGAAAAGGAATTTCCGTTCTGTGAGGTGTGTAAAGCTCTAGGTCATTAGGTTCTGCGGGTCACCGAGGCCGAGCCGGATTTAGAAACCACAGATACACCAACGGTACAAAGACGACTAAATTCATCCAAATATGTGCACACAATTAAAAGGGTATTATTCCTAAATTAGATTAAAATGTCGTTACAGAAATGGGAGCATGTGAAAGACACACTGTTAGACCAAAGCAGCATGAGGCTGATCATAAAAAGCGATTAAAAGTGTTTTAATTTTAAAAAGTGTTTAGCAGGGTAGAAGGCCCCAATCTGGATATTCAAAAAAAAACTGAAGAAAGAAAGAACGAAAGTGGAAAATTCTCACCGGCCTCTTATTTTTTTAAGGCCATTCTGCTTGTTCTCAAGTTGACTTTTAGACCTTTACCTAAGAGTTCTCTATAATTTCACCTGCTACTGTAATCATTCTAACCAACTTCACCAACCTAACCGTCAGCAACCTAAAGAAATTCACATCAATCCTATTTGCTTCCGACTCAATCCCAGCTGATCAATTCCACCTTCATCTAGAGATATCCCTACCAGTCCCACCTTCTGAGAGAACTCTGACCAACCCTGCTTGGTTTTAAAGACGTTCTCACTGATCCCACCTCAACTTCAAAGTGCTGATTAATCTTATTTTCTCCCGAAGTGATTCTAACCGATCTTACATTTTTTTGAAGGAATGCTGGCCAATTACACATTCTGCTAAGACAATTTTGCTTATTCAAACCTTTTTATAAAAGAAATTATGACCAATTCCATCTCCTTCTAAAGGAATGCTAAACCAATCCCACCTTCGTCTGAAGGAATGCTAAACCAATCCCACCTTCGTCTGAAGGAATGCTAAACCAATCCCACCTTCGTCTGAAGGAATGCTAAACCAATCCCACCTTCGTCTGAAGGAATGCTAAACCAATCCCACCTTCGTCTGAAGGAATGATAAACCAATCCCACCTTCTTCTGAAGGAATTCTGGACAATCCCACCTTCTTCTGAAGGAATTACCAGCAATCCCACAGTTTCTCTAGGGACTTCTGACCAATTCTGCCCATTACCATGTTCTCCTGGAGGAATTCTGACCAATTCAACCCCCTTCCCACAGACTGGCAAAGACCAATACTACATTTGCAGAATTCTAATTCCATTCACTACTTACAGTGCCTTGAAAAAGTATTCACCCTAAATTGTTTTACATTTTGTTTGTATTGTATTTGTAATGAATTTTATTGAGATTTTATGTAATAGACCAATACAAAGTAGCACATAATTCTGAAGTGGAATGAAAATACCCCTAAATAAAATCCAGTGCAATCAATTGCATTTAAAAGTCACCTAATTAGTTAATAGAATCCATCTGTGTGTAATTTAGTCTCAGTATAAATACACCTGATTTGTAAATCACACTAGTGAACAAACAGCATCATGAAGACCAAGGAACTCACCAGACAGGTCAGGGGTAAAGTTGTGGAGAAGTTTAAAGCAGGGTCAGGTTATAAAAAATATCCCAAGCTTTGAACATCTCAAGGAGCACTGTTCAATCCATCATCCAAAAATGAAAAAAGTATGCCACAACTGCAAAAACTGCAAACCTACCAAGACATGACCGTCCCACCTAAACTGACAGACCGAGAAGGAGAGCACTATTCAGAGAAGCAGCCAAGAGGCCTATCGGGAGGCCTTTGCTGAAATCCACAGCTCAGGTGGGAGAATCTGTCCACAGGACAACTATAATTCATGTTCTCCAAATATCTGGCGTTTATAAAAGAGTGGTAAGAAGAAAGCCATTGTTAAAAACACAAAGTCGTCCTGTTTGCAGTTTGCCACATGTGGAAGAAGGTGTTCTGGTTTCTGGTGTTCAGATGAGACCAAAGCTGATTGTTTTGCCCTAAATGTAAAGCGCTATGTTTGGAAGAAAAAAAGAACATTGCTTATCACCCTGAACACACCATCCCCACTGTAAAACATGGTGGTGGCAGCATCATGCTGTGGGGATGCTTTTCTTCAGCAAGAACAGAGAAGCTGGTCAGAGTTGATGGGAAGATGGATGGAATAAATACAGGGCAATCCTGAAAGAAAACCTGTTGGAGGCTGCAAGAGACTTGAGACTGGAAAGCAGATTCAATTTCCAGCAAGACAAAGACCCAAAACATGTAATGGAATGGTTTGGATCAAAGAATATATTTATGTGTTAGAATATACTTTGATCCAAACCCTTCAAAGTTTTAGCTAAAGTCCTTAAAAATTGCTGTTCACGGATGCTTCCCATCCAATCAGCCTGAGCTATTTTGCGAAGAGGAATAGGCCAAGTTGTTGTACTTTCAGTGAAAATGCTTCTCATACAATTAAATGTAGCATTACATTTTCTTCTCATGGAGCATGAGAATATTGAATTTCTGTCTGTTATTACATTATTTACTAAGCGCATAAAAAAATCCTCTTTGTACCACTTTGCATGGCTCATTTCTCCACTTCCTTTTGTGTCCTTTTAACAAATTGTATGACCAGAATGTCCGATTTCGGACTTGTGCAGCGGCAGTGACGTAGACTTTTAAACACACACACACACACACACACACACACACACACACACACACACAACACACACACAAACACAAACAAAAGCCAACCCTAAAACCTCACACAGCATCTGCCTAGTTTTTCATATAAACACACAAGTGGAGCTAAAGGACACTGTAACGTCCGAGTCTCTCCTTTAATTGCTGATTAACAAGAGTTTAGGATCAGTCCAATTGATAGGATTAAAAAACACTAGAATCATGTGACTCTCAATAGAGGTGGTTATTAGGAAACTTAAACGTAATATCAGACTCACTGCCAGCCGTTTGTTTACAGTGAATGAAAGAATAATGGCAAAAAAAGGGTCCTTAAAATAACCTCAATTCTTATTTACAAAGAAGAATCTGGAAAGTATGTGTGGTTAATCTTCCACACCGAGAGGGTGAAACCGGCAATTTTTCCACAGAGTGAATGTTTACCTGGCTTGAAGGTAAACAAATAAATAAATAAAAACTAACAGCACGACCCTGTGTTTTTAGAAGCTCGATAACGTGGATGCTGGATGAGTCGCTGAGGTAATCTGCAGAGCGTGTTATCTTTCACAGACCAGAGGAGAAGCCGAGGAGAAATCACGCTGGGATGGCTATTAGGGCACGGAGGCGACCGTATTGGCGCCACGTTGCTTCGGCATACGTTGTTTAGCAATAAAACTTTGAAAGCAGTACAGAGGAGGAACCCACAGGCAGAGGAATGCTTGGTAGGAGAAAAAAATATTCAACCATTCACTGTGTTGTAACATGCAATGTGGACTACCAGCTTCAACAAATTACTGTTTCCGTTGTGGATGATTGGTTTAAAAACGATTTGTTGTCACTTTAGTATCTCTAACTTAAAGTGGTAGCTTTAGTACAAACTACATAAGGATTAAACCATACTTCCTGACTATTAATAAAGCATGTTCCGTATAGAACGATGATGGGTATCATAAATAAATCCGGATGTAAAGTTGATGATGTTAAACAAGTGCAATTTAAACACATGGAACAATGTTTTCTCCCTAAAGCATTTGAAAAGTGATGCGACATCGTCTTCCGCCATTTTGAAATATGATTGGTCGTCTCTCCTGAGGGCACATAGGATTTACATTTACAGCATCTGACAGACGGCTTTATCCAGAGCGACTTACATTTATCTTTTTTAAACAACTGAGCAATTGGGGATAAGGACCTTGCTTAGAGGCTCAACAGTGGCAAAATGGCGGTGCTTTGGAAATCGAACCCCTATCTTCCGATTAGCGGTCCATTGCCTTAACCACTGCGCTATCACTTCCCCACTTGGGATAGTAAAGTGTCCATCGTATTTATACTCCTGAAACGGACATAGTAAACCTTCCGACTTTCGACTTTATTTATATATTAATCGAGCCACAACTTTTTAGCTTTTAGTCTTGGTCCGCTTGTTTGGTGGTCAGATGCCATACTTATTTAAATGAACCGCACCAACAGAGAAATCACACCAGAATCACACTCTTAGTTCCAGTAAAACAATACTGTAATATAAAGACATTCTAGACAACTGTAACTCAGACTTTGTGGCAACCGTCTGGAAAACACACACTTATGTGTGCTGGTAACCTGTCCACAAACTTTTGGCCAAAGTGAGTAGCTGTTAGTATTTAATTTAGTTCAGCTTACAAGATTTAACCCCAGTTAAGGCCAGGCAATACAATAAAATTTTGGTGAAAATAATAACCGATGTCACGTGTGTCAGGGTAGTTTCCTGCTAGCATAAAAACATTTGGCGTTTGCAAACTTAGCTAGCTAGCTAAGCAAGCAGGATTCGCTCATCGTGGATTTAACTGATCCCAAGTGATCACAACACAACTCACCAACCTTGTCATAAATAACCGATAAACCGCACACTTTAATACAAAATTTACAATCTTTAATATAAAATGGAAATCCAAACAAGGTTGCCATGACTACCACTTCTAGGACTGGCAGGCTACGGCAAACTCTTTGTGCGTGTAAGAGGCTTGTTTGTTGCTAGTTTTTGTTTTTGTGTGTAAGAAACAGTCTAGGCTTTATTGCATCGATGAGATCAGGGTGAAGCACAGAATTAACGAGCGTCCGTAAAACCAGTTTTAACTGGAAAGCAGTCTAAGTGGTCGGAGTGTGTGTTTTTTTTTTTTTTTTTGCCTGATCGTTATTTTTTCCTCTGGAGAACACTGTCCTTGATCAAACTTTCACACAGAAATGGAATTGCGATGTGCAAAGGCAAATTTAAGAGAAGATTCGACTTATCCATTCGTCTGTTTCACAGCCGGTATTAAAAGAAGATTGATGTAGGAAAATAAAGAAATAGATAAATGAATATAGTATAGATACTGTAGATACACAGACACAGATATAGATATTGCTGAAAAGGTAATTTGGAGGCCTGCACCGAATCGGGGGCTGTCTGTGCTCTGTGATGACCTGTCAGATACGGGCTTCGGATAAACGAGCGGCCTGAATTGAAAGAGACGTGTAATATATATCAGGCTTTTATATTTTCTCACTTTCTTCCACTTTCTCTCTTTCTAACCTCTATTCTCTCTTTATTCACTCCCTGTTTGTTTTTTTACTTCGTCATTCGCTTTACTCCCATGGAGGCTGGAGGCAGACAGGAACAAGTGAGAGAGACTGAAAACTGAGGTGCAAATCTCAAATCTCCATACGACAAGAGAGCATAACTGATCAGCAGATCAGGGTGTTGATGAATAATTAAAAATAAGCACACGAGCCAATTTGTTGCATCACATATCCAAGCACCAGACAGTAAATTCCTGTTTTATAGACAGGAGAAGAAGAGAAGAATTTAACAACACGGGTAAAATCATTGAGGATCAAACGCTCCATTCGTCACCGCCCTCTTTTCCTGAGCCGCTGGGTTTAAGGTACTCTCCTGCACTCCGGGCCCGTCCTCTTCAGCACATTCATCTCACCAACCCACGTCCATAAATTCATAGAACCTAAAAACCAGTCGGGGTCCAGCTCGCGGGTTCCCCCTCTGTCCCAATTCCAGGAGAAACACTGAGCTGATGACACAATGCTCTTGCCTATTGAACAAGGATCTATATCTGATTTACGAGGCAAGAGGAGATCAATAATGTTTCTGTCACTGTGGGGGAGAGGAAAGAGAGAGAGAGAGACAGAGAGAGAGAGAGAGAGAGAGAGAGAGAGAGAGAGAGAGAGAGAGAGTGGGAAAAGAGACACATATATATACAGTATATATATACACACACATATATATATATATATATAGTGTTTCTTTCCCACTCTCTCCCCCCCTCTCTCTCTCTCTCGTTCTCTCTCTACCTACAAAAGAAAAGAAATAAAGGATGACAAAAGTAAAAAAATACAGAGGAAGTGGGAAATAGGGGAATAAAAAGAAAGACATAGATAGATGGATAAAACGAAAGAGTAGTAGAGAGCTAAAAAAAAGAAGAAAAACTGAGGAAAGAAGGGGGAAGAGGAGAAGAAAAGAAAGTAGAGCGGGAAAGTGAGAGATTCTTTAGGCTTTAAACATTAACAATACTGTGACTTTAAACTACACTAAGTTTGGTGGTAAACTTGAGGGAGACGGCAAAGGATATTTTAAAGTACAATAACACAGCATGTGATTAATAACCAGACAAATACTGCTGCTATAAGAGAGAGAGAGAGAGAGAGAGAGAGAGAGAGAGAGAAAGAAAAACGCTTTTTAAGCACTTTCACAACACAACCAGAGAGCATTTTAAAATAGAGCAGAGAAGGCTGGCAATAACACACACACACACACCACTTGTCATGTGGAGGTGTGTATGTGTGTGTGTGTAATTGCTGCAGGTGAAGGGCAGTGAACCCCTCTCTCTGTGTTACCCAGCAGGAGGATGACGGGTTAAGGACAAAATGAATATTCCACGATTTTCCCTGATGTGAGCTCACAAATTGCATTTTGTAACTCTCCACCCCCAGTTTCCCCCTAGCGCTCGCCCTCTAACCCCAACCCTGGGATGTGGGTGAGGTGTGGGGGGGGGGAGCAAAACCGTACCCCCTTTTTAATTTAGTGACTGAAATCCACAATTGCTATTACAATCTAAATCAAATCTAAAACACTGACAGGAAACACACTGAGGTGAAAGTAACACATTAATTGTAAAGAGGTGTGTGTGTGTGTATATGTGTTAGGGGTGGGGGGGGGATTAGGAAAGACTTGTACCCGTTCCTCCAGTTTGTTCAGTTGCTCCCTGTAGAAGGCGTCCTGCTTCTTCAGCTGCTGATCTCGCTCCTCCAGCTGCTTAGCCTGCCACACACCACACACACCACACACAATCAGTCCAGAATCAAAAACACACAACTGGAAAAAAAAGTTTTTAAGTTTTTTTGAGTCAAGGTTTATGGTTCTATTAAAAAAAAACCTTTACCATTCGTTATATGTTTTTAACATGGTGAAAGGGAATCTCCATCCCTAAGATCTTAAGACTCCAAGAATGTTTCTTATTTCGCTCAGATTTTTTACTGAAATTCACTAAAAGCTGCTTTTTAACGGAACCGAAAAAAGAACCCTTTGCTTAATGGGTGCGTTCACACTTGATTAAAACTCTGTTGGGATTGGCGGTTGGTGCAGTTCTTTTGTGTAAGTGTAAACGCTGCCATTCGAACCCTGGTGCACACCGAACAAGTCTCAGTCCGCTTCAAACGAACTCTGGTGCGGTTCCATTAATAAATGGACACAACACGGACCAAATATATCCAAACGAATCAAAATCACGATTCTTTCTTTTTAAAGGGCAGAATGCTTAAGCGGAACTACCTGATTCGTCTCATTAAAGGACCCAAGTGGTCCATCAGGTGATAAAGAGGTTCTTCATTTGATCTTTGTTTCTGCATTTAAAGGAAAAAAATTCTGGTGCTGTTCTGGGAGCGCATTCAGTCAAGCACATCAAGTACTTTTGGATGGTGTCTGAAAATATACAGCCAAAAAAACCAAGGAAACAAACTACTTTATACTGCTTTATATACGGTACCCTTTAACATTCAGGTCATTAAATAGTTCTTTCTGTAAGTGATGGTATGTGGTTCTATGGAGAATCTTTGAGAACAACTAAATATTTCCATTATACTGAAAAAGGAATATCTGTAGATAAATCAAACGTTCTTTCAGGTACTCGGAAACAAAGGGGTTCGTTTACTAAAAGGTGTTTATTTGGGAACCCTTTGGAACCCTGCACTTTCAATTATGTCATTTCTTTCTACCTACCTTACTTTCTACCAATAAGTCTTTATATGGTTCTTTGTTGAGGTGTAATGGGTCAATAAAGAACCCATTCCATTGCATTCTTTGTTGTGGATAAAAATGTCCTTTAAACTTGTACTGAAAACGGTTCTTTTACTCTATTATAGTCAATACTACTGTACTTGATAAAAAAAAAAAAAAAAAGCTCACTGAAAGAGTTTCTCAGAGAACCAAAAAAGGAACCATATGTTTTACAGTTACCAAAATAAAACCTAAAATGTTTTTCCATTTGCTTCATATTTTGTGCACTGTTAAAAATGCTTAAATAGCTTCTTGTCATGGTTTACTGTTCAATAAAAAAAACCATTTAACATCCATGGAACTTTTTCATTGCATAAAACTGTTTTTGTAAACAAAAAAACGGTCCTTTAGATTATAAAAATAAAACTTTTATTAAAAAAAAACTGTATGGAGCTTTTTTTAAAACGCTATTTACAAGCAGGGTTCTTTGGGGAACATAAAAATGTTCTTCAATGAGATCACTGTAAAATTAGTTTAACAAAATGTATGGAACCTCAAAACAGTTTCTAAGATAAGGTACAACCATTACCTACATAAAGTTATCGTTTCAAAAAGTAATGGCACCCTTAAGGGTTTATTATAAAAGCTTTACTGCTCTACAGAAGTTCTACAAAAACAACAAAAAGGTTCTAACTGGTTGGTTAAATGCAGAAGGAGCAAGTGTTTATACAAGAAAACATATAGAATTGTTTTTTTTATCGTGGCTTAAAACTTTAGGAGTTTTAACAGATGGGACAAACAATTCCATTGTAATAGCGAGCATATGCAAAAGGTTTCTATAAGAAGACGTCTGGACGTCAACGTCTTGCCCTCGGATCCTTCCAAGGGCATCAGTTCATGACAGGTCTTTATCAGGGTGTCATCAGAATGTGTGAAAAGCCATCTTTTAAAAGCCTGATGGGAGGATAACATCAGCAGGAGGACAATGAAGAATATTTATGGCTCTTCTATTGCTCCTCTGCGCCTCTATCGCGTCTCTCTCTCCTGACCTTCAGCTCATGACTTCTTTCCTCACTCTCGCTATGCTTTTATCAGAGGAGCAGGAAAAAGCTTTCCTTCCACACACAATAAAGCACTCAGCAGTTCTCTTTAATCACGTCTGGAACAGCGGTTAACTCGGAGTGCTGGGAGAAAGAAAACTCACGGTGCTGCGTTTGAACAGGGCCGAGGAGCGATGCTAAGCTCTCGAAATAACTGTAATGATGGTAAATGTCAAAGCTACTGTAACACACTTTGCAGTAGAACATGGATGGAAAAATCCATCTTAAAATATGGACTAAAACAACGTAAAAGCTAAGCGGAATGCTCAGGCGAGAGTTCTAGATTTTGAATGTCCGCATGATGGAGTTTTGATGGAGACGTCTCCATCATTTTGTGTTACTTGTCATAAACTAATCTGAACATGTTCACGTGTTAACACGGCAGTAGATTGGGTAGGTTTGGATAACGGCTAGACTTGTTAAAATAAATAGTCTTGGATGGGGCTTAAATGACTAGTTGGCATGATTGACAATAAAAAATTGTCAACAATGGTTAAGGTGTTGGACTGGTGTTGGAATTAAAAGACTGTGGGTTCGTTTTCCAGCACCAACAAATTACAACTGCTGGGCCCCTGAGCAAGGCCCTTAAACCTAGTTGCCTAATTGAATAAAAGAGATACATGTAAATCGTCCTGAATAAGGGCGTCTGCCAAATGCTGTGAATGTAAATAAATAGTTTGATCCCATATGACCTATCGTAAGAGTCTGCAATAGCGGGGTTTAGCCAACAGGGCGCTGTAGAGCAAAACTGTCATTCAGGGATAAATACAAGAAAAAATATTACTCATAGGAATACACTGGCATGTTGAACTAAGACGAACAAATAGAGTGTGGAAACGAAATCTGCTGTCATTTGTATAGGTTGTAATATAATTATTTGCTTTTGGATAAAACCACGGTCAGTATGTGCAAGCAGCTTCCTAACAGTAAAATGCAGTACAATAATACATAAATATGTTCATTTTACATCGTGAAAAAGTTCAGTTAGTTACAACATGTAAAAGCTGAATAAAGGTGATTATTTAGAGAAATAATAGTAGCCTAATTAAGCTTAAAAGTCGACCTGTTATATGTTATACAGATCAAGACTTTGAGCCTAAAGTACCCACATCTCTTTTTTTAAAACAAAAACCAAGACCCAAAAACAAAAAAACTCCAAGGTTCTTTGACACTGATGATGGATTACTGGATTAGTAGGTTAATCATACAAGTTCCTGTATCCATCTAATGATGGTCTATCTACTCAATTTCGCAGTTAAGCACCAACAAGTATAAGCAGCACTACAGCGGCGCTATGTGTTATGCGAATTTTGTGCAAATGAGGAGCAATAAAACAAATGCTGTGCTTGGGGTAACATATTGTATATGGAAGATCGGTTCGGGCATAACTTTTGGCATTTGGCACATGCCTTTACCCAGAAAGACTTACATTTATCTCATTCTTTTTATTTTAAATGAGCAGTTAAGGGTTAAGGGGACCTGCTCCGGGGCCCAACAGTGGACAGCCAGCAGTCCAACACCTTAATCGCTTAGCTATAGTTCAGAGTTTAGCAAAGATACAAAGATATTCCTTTTTTATGCTCACTCTTCGGAAAGGACCGCCCTTAGGGCAAGTTGTCCGACACACACATTTCGCTTACTTTTTTTATCAATCACTGCAGATTTCATTTTCTCAGTAGACTAGCGAACAAACTTTCAGATATGTCTGCCATTGCATAAAGGTTAGTATACATGTTGTTGCTAAGTAGATACAGTATCGTACCCAGAAACCATGGCAACGGTCTAGACTATAGTAAATGGCAACGATTAGACTATAGTAAATACTATTATAGGCATCAGAATAACATGAGCCAGGAAAAAAAAAATCAACATGCTAAGTAAAAGAAAAAAAAGATAAAGATTTAGAGTGATATTCTATTCTATACACACCATCGCTTTTCTCAGGCAGGAGCAGGAGGAAAAAAGGAAAAGGATATGAAAACGGAAAGACGGTATCGTTTTAAATGACATTTCTAAGGCTTATCACTGTAAGCTGCTGAGAGACAGTGAGAGAGATAGAAAGAGAGAGAGAGAGAGAGAGAGAGAGAGAGAGAGAGAGAAAGGAGTTTTCTTTTTGTATACACAGAGACTGCAGTAGATTAAGACAGACACAAAATATGTATATGAAAAAGTCTAATCTGAATCCAATCCCAGTTGAGTGATGGGCATCAGAGTTGAGCTAAGAGACGCTCTCAGAACACTGGAATAAAATTCACACTGACAAAACAATCATCGGTCTGAGGAAACCTGGAACTGGAGAGTCACTTTACACATAGATACACTAACACTGTAAGGAGATACAGTAGATGATAAGATACACCAGGTGATGAATCAAGTAATAAGATGAATCAGGTGATGAAAAAGATCAGGGAATGAGATGAATCAAGGGTCAAATCAGACGATGAAATGAGTCATATGATAAATCAGACGATGAAATGAGTCATATGATAAATCAGGCTGTGAAATGAGTCATATGATAAATCAGACGATGAAATGAGTCATATGATAATCGAGTCATATGATAAATCAGACGATGAAATGAGTCATATGATAAATCAGACGATGAAATGAGTCATATGATAAATCAGACTGTGAAATGAGTCATATGATAAATCAGAAATGAGCGGTGAATGAAATGAGAAATGAAATGCATATGATAAATCAGACGATTGAATGAAAATGAGTCATATGATAAATCAGATATGAAATGAGGTCAAATGAGTCATATGATGAATATCAGGCTGTGAAATGAGTCATATGATAAATCAGAAGATGAAATGAGTCATATGATGAATCAGGCTGTGAAATGAGTCATATGATAAATCAGACGGTGAAATGAGTTATATGATAAATCAGAAGATGAAATCATTGAATGAGTCAATAAAATCAGAGAAATGAGTCATATGATAAATCAGGCTGTGAAATGAGTCATATGATAAATCAGGCTGTGAAATGAGTCATATGATAAATGAGATCATATGATGCTGTGAAATGAGTCATATGATAAATCATCAATGGTCTATGATGAAAATTCAAGAATAGGCATATGTGAAATGAAATGAGAGTCATATGATAAATCAGACAGGATTGAAATGAAATTATAAATCAACGGAGTCATGATGATAATGATCAGACAATGAACATGAAGTCATATGATAAATCAGACGGTGAAATGAGTCATTTGATAAATCAGACGGTGAAATGATAATAGTCATATGATAAATCAGACGGTGAATGAAATGAGTCAGACAATGAAATGAGTCATCATATGATGACAGGTGAAATGAGTCATATGATAAATCAGTGAAATGAAGTGAGGAACGGGGTGAAGTGATAATGAAATGGGTAATCAGACATGATGAGGTCACCAATGAAATCAGGGGGTCATGATGAAATATGAGTTGAAATGATATGATAAAATCAGGCGTGAAATGAGTCATATGATAAATCAGGGTGAGTACTGTGAAATATGAGTCATATGATAAATCAGGCGGTGAAATGAGTCATTGATGAAATGATCAGACCGTGAAATGAGTCATAGATAATCAGACGGTGAAATGAATGAATTGAATGAGTCATATGATGAATCAGACAATGTGAAATGAGTCATATGATGAATCAGGCTGTGAAATGAGTCATATGATAAATCAGAAATGAGTCGGTGAAATGAGTTATATGATAAATCAGAAGATGAAATGAGTCATATGATAAGAAGTCAGAAGATGAAATGAGTCATATGATAAATCAGGCTGTGAAATGAGTCATATGATTAAACTATGATGAAATCATATGATAAAATCAGGCTGTGAAATGAGTCATATGATAAATCAGACGATGAATGAGTCATATGATAAATCAGACGATGAATGAGTCATATGATAAATCATAAAATCAGAAGATGAAATGAGTCATATGATAAATCAGAAGATGAAATGAGTCATATGATAAATCAGGATGAAATGAGTCTGATAAATCATATGGCTGTGAAATGAGTCATATGATAAATCAGAAGATGAAAGTGAGCATAAATCAGGCTGTGAAATGAGTCATATGATAAATCAGACTGTGAAATGAGTCATATGATAAATCAGATGATGAAAATGAGTCATATGATAAATCAGGCTGTGAAATGAGTCATATGATAATGAGTCAAATATGAAAATCATATGATATAAATCAGAAGATGAAATGAGTCATATGATAAATCAGACGATGAAATGAGTCATATGATAAATCAGACGATGAAATGAGTCATATGATAAATCAGACTGTGAAATGAGTCATATGATAAATCAGAAGATGAGTCAAATGAGTCATATGATGATAAATCAGGCTGTGAAAATGATGAGTCATATGATAAATCAGGCAAAGGAATGAGTCATATAATAATAATATAATATTCAACTTCATTGATAAATCAAGTGACGAAATGAATCATGTAATAAATCAAGTGATGAAATGCATGATTTCACAAACCAGGTGCTAAAATGGATCATATGATAAATCAGGTGGTGAAATGAATCTGGAGCCGAGACCCTCAATTTTTTATGTCAAATCTTGTCAGAGTTGCCACACATCACTGGCCGGACAAAAGCCATACCTTTCCATGCCCCCCCATTTACTTTTCTCAAGGGGTTGGACTCGCCACTGTTGCAATTAGGTGAAGAGGTGAATCAGGTGAAGTAATGATGGATGGATGAATGGATAGATATATTAATTAAATGTTTAACTAAATAAAGGCTTGTAACGCCAGTGCAATATTACTAATGACTATTTTATTTTCTAACAATAATTTTTTTTAGCTGATCGTAGCTTATGCAAGATATCAAATCTTTCTCTCTCACACCCCCAGACACACACACGCTTGTAAAGAGCAGACTGCAGCTGACCACACTTTTACTGGATTTCTGCTCTTTGGTGAAGCCTCTGTGTGGGTGAGTTTCGCTGATCCGTCCATGTGGCGCTTCAGCTGTGCAGTCGGTATGAAAAGAAAAAAAAAAAAAGGGACTCTGTGATTGACCTTCATCTTGACTCTGTGACAAACACACACGCACACACTCGGAGCAGCTGCCTTCGCAGGCTGATGGATAAAAAGCGTAACCGTTGCGCAATTAAAAGCAGGAGGCGCAGACATCTATATGCATCCAGGGATTGTGTCTCTCGTGCTTCTTTTGCTTCTCTCTAGCACAATGGATCAGACGGGGCATATGGCAGTCACTCTGTCACACGACGTGTCAGGATTACTTCCATCTGATTAAACCCATTCAACCCCCGTCCAGCTCATCTAATCACTTTACAACCCCGACAAAACACTGCCACTTACACCACCCATGATGCACCACTGTGTCGTTAATGAAGAACAGACCTGGCAATTAATCACCAGAAAGTGAGAGAACTACACAGGCAAACAGCAGAGAGATACCAAAAAGGAAGAGGAGAAGGAAGAGTAGGAAAAGGAAGAGACACAGAAGGTAAGGATATAAAGAGAAGCAGGATGACTGAAAAGAGGAGGAGAAAAATATGATAATTAAGGAGAGAGAGAAAATAGAGAAATGGAAAGGTAAGAAGAGGAAGAAGAGAATAAAAAAAAGGGAAAAGAAGAATATAGAGAGGCAATATGCAACATTGACAAGGAGAAGGAGGGAAAAAGTGGGAAAAACAAGAAGAAAGAAATTATGATAAGAAAGGGAAAGTGAAGATAAAGAGAGGAAAAAAGGAAAAAAAGAAGTAGGAAATGTAGGAGGATAATAAGAAGTACTTTAAAGAGGAAGGATAATAAGGAAAAAAAAGCAGGAGGACCAGAAGAAGGTGAGGATAAAGATGAAGAGGATAAAGAGACGGAAAAAAAGGTAAGGAGAAAGAGGCAGAGAAGCTAAAATAGGAAAAAAAGCAAAGAAAGGGAGGGAAAAAAAGAAAGGAGAGGAGAGGGAAAGAAAAGAATAAAAAGAAATGAGAAGAGCAAAAAGAGAAATGCAAAAGAGAAGAGAGAAGAGAAGAGAGGGGGAAACGGAAAAAAAAAGAATAAAAGAAAGAGATAAAAGAGAAGCGAGAGAGAAAAGAGAGAAAAGAGAGGAAGAAAAAAAGAAAAGAGATGAAAAAGAGAAGTGAAAGAGAAAGAAAAGAAGAGAAGAGAAGAGGCGGGATGATAACTAAGAGGAACAAAAGACAAGCGAAGAGATAAGGCATACAGAAAAGGAGAATAGACAAGATGAAAATAGAAAATGAGAAAAGCTTAGAGAAAAGAAGAGGAAAAGAGAGAAGAGAGAAAAGAAGAGGAGAAAGGATTTGACAAGAGGAAAAGGAGATAAGAAATAAGGAAAAGAAGAGATGAGAAAAAATAAGAAGGAAACGGGTGATGAGACCAGACAAAGTGAGAAAAGGGGGGGAGGAGAATAAGAGAGCAGACAAAATGACGTGTCAGTCTAAGTTTGGAGACAAACTTGTGTTGTAGCCGGAGGAGATTTTTGCATCAACAGTTCAGTATGTTCAGTGTCACTTCCTTTTTCAGGCCTAACATCTTCTCAGGATCTGTAACAGCAAAGCCTTTAACTGAGAGCAGCTTTAACTCTTTCCACACAGCCAGGAAACAGGAGACAGGAGAGAGACGAGAGCTGAGCTCCACGCTCCATGCTGCAGTGTAACCGATCGTTTAGGTGGAAGCGGGTCTGGTGGAATATCAATTAACCATTGCTGAGTAATTAAAAGTTTTTAATTAGCTGGGTTCGGCACTTCCAGAGTGAAAACAGCAGAGAGAGAAACCGAGAAAGAGAGAGAAGGTCAGGAGATGTGGTGAAAAACAGAGGGAGATGAAAAAGAGAGAGAGAGAGAGAGAGAGAGAGAGAGAGGAGAGAGATCATGATAAATAGGGTTGTGAATAACAATGAATAAGGTGATGAAATGAATCACGTGGCATGAACCTGGTAAAGAATCAGGTGATGAAATGAATCATTTGATGAGATAAATCAGACAA
Source organism: Bagarius yarrelli (assembly GCA_005784505.1). Lineage (NCBI taxonomy): Eukaryota > Metazoa > Chordata > Actinopteri > Siluriformes > Sisoridae > Bagarius > Bagarius yarrelli. Next base: position 342,817 of record VCAZ01000205.1, read on the forward strand.
TGAATCAGGTGGAATAAATTAGTTGAGGAAATAAATCAGATAATTAATTAATTAAATCTTTAAAAACAACTTTACAAACACAGATGTCTTATTTCCATTGTGATTTTTGTTAAAAAAAGACTTTTGTATGTTGTATTACATTAAAAACCCAAATCCTCGGCAAAATCCTCTCCATACAGTCACACCGTAGCAGGTCTAACCCTTAGTAACCATGGAGACCCAAAGTCAAAATTACACACATCCATCATGGACAACCGAGTTAGCATAACAACCTCACAACAACTAGGTGCTTGTCCAGCAGGCATAGGGCAAAGAGGGCAAAGGTCAAAGGTCAGGTCACTGCTATTCTCTCCTAAGAAAAAGAATAGAGGTTTTGTGTGTGTGTGTGTGTGTGTGTGTGTGTGTGTGTGTGCGCGCAGTTTTACAGATCAGGGGCAGACAAGTGCAAGAGAAATATAGAGGAAAAACCCCAGAATACTGATGCATGCTGAAAACAGCGTGCGGAAATATTTTGAAATGTAAAAGTCTCTGAAAGGAAAACGGGTCTGAACAGATAAACCCGCCGCGTCCAGCAGTCAGGATTAACCAACAAGGACAGAAAGGGTCACTGGGTAATAAGAGGAATGAGGTGAAAGGTCGACCTGGTTCTTGCTTGAGATCGGCCAAAGGCACGTCCCCTGTGTTTGAGGCGAACGTCCTCCAAAAATAATGAACTGTGAGTGTGAGTACAGATCAAATTAGCAGACAGCCATCAGGAATATCTATCATTATTAAAGGAACAAATAAAGAGATATATCACACACACACACACACACACACACACACACACACACACACAAAGTGCATTTATTCATTTTAATTGCTATGAGAAACAACTAAAAAAAATCAGAAAGGTAATAAGAAAAAGAAGTAAAAAAAGGATAAAATTGTGGAAAATGAAAAAAGAAGGAGAAGAAGAAGAAGAGGAGAAGGAAAAGAAAAGAACAAACAAAAATAAAAGACAAGTAAAATGAGATTAGATTAGACAAGAGGAAATGAGAAAATGAGAAAAAAGCGGACAGATCGGAAAAAAATTAAGAAGAGATTAAAGAAGATGCAAGTAAAAAAAAAGTAGAGAAAGGGAGAGAAAAGAGTAGAGAGGAAAAGAGAAGAGGTGAGAATAAGTTATAGGCTAGAAAGACATGATAGAAAAAATGAGACATAAGAGAAAAAGGAAAAGAAAGATAAAGAAACAGTAAGGTTTAGGAAAATAAGCCAAAAAGATAAAAAAAGAAAGGAGAGAACGGGGACAAGAGAAGAAAAGAATCGAAAAGACAACGAAAGACAAAGAAGGGAAAAAATATATAATAGATAAATAAATAGGCTGAGAATAAAAATAAGAAAGTGATACGAGACGGGAGACACAGATAGATGAAATGAGATGAGATGGAAAGTGACGTGACGTGGAAGTGAGTGATCTTTCACACAAGCGCACAATCTCCATTCGCTGCTTATGAAAGAATAAAACATATTAAATGTAATTTATTCGAACACACTTGAAATTTGGATGTTTTGAAATTGTGTGTGTGTTTTGGCCTCCTCCTCTGTGTTCTTTCTCTAAGAATATCTTAAACACTGGTTGGATTCCAGCTTCGATGATAAAGTCCTTCTTCACCGTGTTTTGTCCCGGCGTCATGCTCCCAGTGTCGTGAGAACGGAGCTCAGCGATTCTTTTTGCCTCCATCAGTCATCGGGCAGCGCTACAGCCGGGGTGAGATACGCTTTCAGATGGTGCGGATAGATAAATCGAGTGAACACTGGCCTGAGGTATTAACTGATTAATAAAGCACTTTGCGCTACAAAGTTATCTTTGGCTGCGCAGTTGGGGAGAAACCCGCAAGCAAATTTAATCGTATGTCACTTTCACACACACTTCAGGTTCTGAGCTCGGAGGAAGCGTCTAAGAAATCGAGGAGATGTGAGAAACGAAAGGAGAAAAAAAATAAAACAAAACACCAAAACAAAGAAGATCTAAAGAAGAGGTCTGGAATGTGAAAGACACCGACGCTAAAGCAAGGATTTAAGGGTTTAGGGGGGCTTATTCCAAAGGAGGAAAACAAACAAGAAACACAGCCAGTTTGTTTGTGTGTGTGTGTGTGTGTGTGTGTAAAAGAGAGAGAGAACGAATGGAGACAAATCAGAGCAAGAGGGAAAAAAGGGATATATTAGCAACTTAGAATTGGTAGCTCCAAACAATTGATCGTGAGTTTAATTCCCTGCGGCACCAGACTTTAAATGAAAAAGGCTCTTAAACCTCAACTGCTCCGTTGGATAATAACAATGAGATATAGAAATACATAATATCTTAAACACATGCATTTAAAGCTCCAAAGTGCTTTCAATCTAATAATTGTCCTTTGCAGCTATATTTTTTTTATTTGCTCACCTATTAATGATGGGAAAAATATCTTGGACAACGGAGGTGACGAGGTCCCAACGTTTCAGGAGCTCTAACTGAAGAAAGTCGAGATATGTTTATATCATTTTGGTGGAATGTATGTATAGGATTAGGGTTTGATTGTGTAGTGTTGGCATGTCCTTGCTTTTTACAGGGATTCCTCTGGGTTCTTTGGTTTTCTCCCCAGCCCAAAGACATGTGCTGTAGGCTGATCGGTATCTCTCTCTTGTCTGTGTTGTGTGAAAGTGAACCCGGGTTCCCTATGATCCGGTGGTAGGATAAGTACTATGAACATGTGGGTGTTCATCATTTCTTGTGTGTGTGTGTGTGTGTGTGTGTGATACTTGCTCTCTCTATATTTACATCATATAGCCAATAATTTTGTGAACAAATCTGAGTCACACAGTCGTCTAGAACATCTTGGTATGTTGAAGCGTTCGATTATCCCTTTACTAAGACTCAAAGCCAGTTCTGATTGGAGTGGAGGAACTCTCATGTCCTGTACAGAGTCATAATTCTGACTTAACCATTAAGACTGGAACCCGGACTGAACCCCAGACATTAATGTCTGATCTCACTAATACTATTGAAACTGAATGATCAACTCCACACAGTCGCATGACACAATCTAGTGGAAAACCTTTCATGAACGTAGAGGAGAGTGAGAGTACGTCTGGAATAGGATGTTTTTTCCCTGAATAGTGTTATTTTACACAAAGAACTAACAGTTGCGTTTATGTGTCGCTATTGGAAAGACTTTAACGCACCAACAAAGAAATTCTGTGGCAGTTATAAGTGTGATATATAAATGTTTGGCCAGATTGCTGACTGTTCCATTTTCTCCACTAATGCAGAAGTTAAACAAGAGTCTCGTCTCCACGGTTACAGGAACTTTACTTGGTGTGACAGGAAGTGAGTGGAAGGTCTTTTTTCATTTTTTTACACCACTGTTCCTGCTGCTAACGGACGCTGAAAGTAAAGAAAGGCATTCAGAAGGCACTTGGCTATTATCACACAGGCCAGAAGCTGTCTGTAGCTACTGCCTTTAAAAGGAAACCATCGCAAAGAAGATCAACTGCGGATCTTTATCTATTTTATTCATCATTATAGAAATATTTTAGAACATGTGAATCTGATCTAAAAGCACCAGAATCATCACTAACGTTCAAGACAGCTGCCAGTCGCCTCCTTCTCTCTTCCAACCTTTTCATTAAGAGAGAGGAGAGAAAAGCTCTCTCGCAACATTGGGGCAATTATCGCCGCTTTCTCCGCGCCGCTGTGGAGCTTTAATTGTTTTAATTTGCGCAGGGATTTTCAGCTTGACAAACAAACAAGTTGGAGTTGTCAGTTATTAACCGAGACACTATTATGGAGACGCTACATCCCGCACGTGTTGCTTGGGCGACATGCTTTTAAAAGACTCGAATGAAAGAGCTTATTAAAAGATGGGGGGTAAACATTAGTTAGATAAAAATAAATAAATAGAGTCTGGTAGTAATGAGGGGGTTCGTTGGCGTCACACAGATGGAAGAATGCCTGGCCATTTCGGTTATAATCCTTTTACTATAAAATGCTTGATAGGACAATCAGCTTTTTTACATTTACATTTCTGTCATTTAGCAGACGTCCTTATCTAGAGAAAATTACATGTATCCCACTGAGCAGTGGAAGGCCTAACTCAGGAGCCCAGCAGTGGCAGGTTGGTGTTGCTAGGAATTGAACGTACAATATTCTGATCAGGTGAAATTTTTTTAATGGCATTTTTTAATAGATTTTTGGCTTAATTTAAAATGCAGCAATACATTGTTTTACTTTAATTATGGAGGTCAGCATTTTATTTAAAGTAGGATTAGACCTAATCGCACATTTACAGAATACTAATCCATTACAGCTCCTGCAAGTACAGAACCACAGCCCCTGACGTCCACTTCCGAATGAGGGGAATGAAGCAGAATGAAGGGCAGCGCGGAAATGAAAACTCCAGCAACCTCCTGCTTCCTGGCTTGTGAATTGACTTTTACAAGCGTCCATGTCAGAAAGCAGCTTTTCTGACACTTGCCTCCATCCATCAATCCTGACTGGTTGTAGCATAGCGCAGAGATCGCGTGTCCGAGAAAACCAATTAACTGCCAGTGTGAGCAGCGGGCACTAGTGCCAACCGGAACGGCAGCCAATTAGGGCCAGATTCAGTCCAAGCAGAACGGCAGCTCTGAGAGACGTGACAGGAGCAAGCTCAGCATGGAAAATACGGTGGGCATGACAGGATCTCTGTTTTACCCAAAACAGGTGTGTAAGAACGGAGAGCAAGAAAGCCACCGCTGATGTCACAGCCCAGACCACGTGGCACCACCGTCTGGGCATCATTAAGACTACAACAATGTCGGAACACAAGAATAGTACTTACAGACGCAGCCGGACTCTACAGCCAGCTACAATCAGAGCCAGAATCATTGCCACCCCATACAGAAAATGTTCTTTCCTAAGTGAAAGGAAGTAAGGAAAGGAAGCGGAAGAAGACAAGACAAGAGAAAATGGAGAAAAAAAAATTAAATAAAAATAGCTGAGAAAAAGAAAAAATGATGAGACAAAAAGATTTAGGAAGAGAGAAAAAGAGACAAGAGGAGAAAAGATTGTGAGACAAAAAAGGACAAAGTAAGAGAAAAGGACAAATGACCTAAAGAAAAGAGAAGGGAAAAAATACATTTCTCAGCCAAGTCTTTGACAGTTCATGAAAAGAATGGAGTTTTCCATCAAAATAATAACAGTTATAAAGTTATAACAACTTCAGTACAAAATTTATAAAAAAGAATAATAGATAAAAAAATAAGAGGATGGAAATGACATGAGATCCTGCAAAAAAACCCTCCTAAAGCAGGTGAACCATGTCAAAAACCAAAAAATATTCTTTGAAAATTCTTACGTTCTCAAAATATATGTTTTTATCACAGTCTAAGGAACCTTTTGACCATCTGTGTTTGACTAAGGGACCAGAGAAGGTCAAAGCTGCCGTGTTTACCAGCGCACCTCTTTGGCCCTGTGGGTTTTATTTAATAATCCGTTGTTTACTTAAGTCTAAGGACATATTTATAGTCAACACAGTACAGTAATGGGGAAAAATGATTCCTCTGCGCAAATAGCACAAATCCAACCATAAAAAAACTCTATAAACCCCGGGAAATAAAAAAATGGTGGAAGCAGAAGGTATATTTTTACTTTGTAAAAATGTTTGTATTTTTCTGAGGAGAGGATATGAAGCAGCTTGTTAAGGTTCACTCCAACTTCATTTCATCTCACTGCAGATAGACAGCCTTTTGGTGGTGATGAGCCTTTCTTTTTCTTTTTATAGAAAAGGACAACCCAGTCTTGATTGGGCCCTAGAAACTGTCCAGAAAAACAGATCCGTATGGAGAAATAATAAAGCTCAGTGCATCAGGTAAAAGCCTGCAGACCTCAGATTCTTTCTGTATGCTGTCCTGATAAGGAAGTGACCAAGCAGTATTTGAGATGTATTTTTTCAAGCCAGAAATAAAGAGTAAAAGAGTGGAAATGTGAGGTGGTTAAAAGTTTTACTGTCTCAACAAATCACAATCTTCCAGCCATCAAGCAGGACGACATCGGGGCAAAAGACTGATGACTGGCTGCTTGATTGAAACGTTTGCTCTGGGGAGTGTGCTATGTCTGAATAAAATAATGTGCTTTATGATTGATTGGCGAGGCAATTTTAGCTGGAAGGCCTAAGTCACCGAAATTCAAAGTGCTATCAGACGCACTTGACAAGGGGTTTGTTGTAGGATACAAGGATACAAGATTAAACAGTGTGCTTGAGTACAACACAAAATCGGAAGGGAAAAAATGCATGAAAGCCATTTTTGTCATTGTGAGAGAAAACTTAGCATATACACAAAGGTGTAACGTGTGTTTATAAACAACTAGACAAACAAAATGAAACGTTGCAGAGACGTTTATGGAAAACTTACGGTCATAAGTAATGGGCAGAAATGGTGACGTGAGTACGGTCTATAGCAAAACTTCCATCTTTTGCAATATTACTGGCAATCTGACACTCCGGTTACATTTCTTTTGAAACATTTACATTTTTTCCCTGAGTAGATTAGAGTTAACAGCACAAATCGCATGGAATCTGATGTTTTCAATTCTGATCCTCGCTACTTCCGTATTTAGGATTAATCCTACAAGTCAGATGTTTAGTGATGCAACCACAATGTGAACGAATGAAGTTATGTCGGAATTTGTGTGAATTCTATGTCATTTGTCACTTACTCATCAATAACTGCTCATTAATTCACTGTTGTTTGCTGCATGTTACCCTATAAATGTAAGCACAGAATGCGTAAATGCCTCATTCGGCGTCTTCAGTTGGAATTTTTCTGTATAAAAGGGCACCGCATAAGACTTGTCTCTTCGTGCATGCGGGTCAGTTTAGGATTGGGATCAGTTCACACTGGATATCTGATATCGGCCGCATTAAAATTAACAACAAGAAAAATCTGGATGGATCAATTACTTTGGCGATGGGCGGTTGGCTGGGTAGACAGACAGACAGATAGAATAGACAGGTATAAATGGATGGATGGACGAATAGACAGATAGATCGAATAGACAGTTATGAATGAATAGATAGAGGGATGGGTGGATGGATAGATAGATGGACAGGCAAATGGACAGACAGACAGACAGACACACACACACACACACAGACAGACCGATAGAGTAGACAGGAATAGACAGATGGATGGATAGATAGACGAATGGACAGATAAACATGAATCAAATGATTTGTTTTAAAAGTCCACTATATTGTTCTTAAGGATCAGCAGCTATCAATGTCCATTTTAAAAAAAAAAAAAATCACTTCTTCCTCGATCCAAAGTATTGCACATAGCTGACGTTTAAGATTAACTGAACCAACGTTATCAAGAAAGAGAATAAAAGCCTACATAAAAAAACCCACACTGTGTCCACTAACGTAAGTTAAATATAGGAAAGCGTTTCTGAATGATTAATACAGACGATAACTCTTGCTATCTTCACAACAAAAGATTAAGTTAACCACTCATGGATCATCACCAAAAGTCAATTAGAGAGACTAAACACAAACTAGCTGATAATAGACAGGACGGTCAGTGTGCCCTTAACAGACAGCGTTCTGAAGATCCTGACACAAGAACGAATGCTAAAGCTCTGAATACCTGAACTGAGGGGCAGCATCTGACTCATGCCATTATGAGAGCAGCAGATCTTCTTCAGGTAATTGCCGTGGCTAATTTTGGCACATTGCTGCAATTCTGTGTGAATGCAGCGAGGCGTTCGCAAGCACAGATTCTATTGTAGGTGACACGGAGAGACGACAGGCCGAAGCTGGACCAGAATCCTGATGAGGAGAAGATCGATATCTCCTGGGACAGGAAAGGGGGTAAAAAATAAACTCTCTCTCTCTCTCTCTCTCTCTCTCTCTCCACCTCGTAGTAGATGAAATATTTGTCTTTAGCAATGTTTTAAACATAACAAATCAAAACACTTCAGAACAATTCCAGAAAAAAAACGCAGTTTCACCTGCTCCAATTAATTCGGCTAAAGCAGAACAACATTCCATTCTAACTTCACTATGATTTCGTCTTATGGATGAGTGAAGTGTGTGTGTGTGTGTGTGTTTGAGTGGGTTGTTAGTTGAAATAAGGAGAAAATAAAGTGTATAGAAATTTCTTTGTAATAAAGAACCTCCACATTCATAATGCCTAAATAAAAATATATAGTAAATAGTAATATAGTATAAATCACTTAACAGCAAAAGAATATATATATTTTTACTTCTTTTCTAACACAAACAATAAAACCAGGGGTATTAACTGAATCCTATTCATTTTGCTGCTTTAAATTCAACAATTAGTTAAATCTAAAGAACGAAAACATCAGGCAGACAGACAAACAGTAAGAAAAATGAAAAAAGAAAGAAAAAAAAGAACGAAAGATAAGAAAGAAAGATTTTGTCTGCAAAAAAAGAAATTCAGTAGACCTATCGTGATTGTGAAGTGTGATATGAACACACACCATTATAAGGCACGGATATCATATCCCGAAGGTGTAAAGGCTTGTCTACATAAGGATAAAACCCCAAACTCTCGAGTTTACACACACACACACACACACACACATGTTGAATATCTCCTCTTGATCTGACAAAATACGCTGCAAATCCTTTCTGAAAGGTCTGGTGGCGTGCTGAGTACAGCACAAGTGCACATTACCTCCGGCCAGAACTTTCAAGCACTCAATGTTTTAGAGGTGATTTAAGCTCGTTTTAATTTCCAATTACAGGCCCACATCCTCCTGTGCTATGAGGCTGTGATGGGTCGGGATCATACAGGAGCACTGCTGTTCCCTTCATTATACAACAACTAAACATGTCATAAAAAACATTTCTTATATTTATTAGGCAATTACGATATATACGAATGCTCACACACACACACACGCCACATATATAGACGCTTAAACAGGAGACAGGAGTAACAGATATATTAGTAGAGTTCGTACAGCTTAAACTCCTAATTTCTCCAGAACTTTAATTTAAAAAAAATAAACCACCTGTAATGATTCTCAGTGCAAACAGCGCTAACATGTACAGTACATTATGGCCGCATTTACACTGCATGTATCATGTGAACCGATCCGATTATTTTCTCGAATGTGGTACAGATGGGATATGACAGATGATTGTGTAAGCAGGAAAAAAAAGCACACGGATCCTGATATTTTCAGATCGGTTTCAGCCCTTATTCTAATGTGGTAATAAATCGGATATAAATGGAATACGTGACTTCGCGTCTGCCATGTAAACAGACAGATTGGATTTTTACCTGTCAATGCGACCGTCATTTCACCTGTCATTGAATAAGCAAGTCAAAAAGTGGACACCAACAGCGATATATAACTAACATTTACAGCATTTACGGCAGACGCCCTTATTCAGAGAGACTTACATTTATCTCATTTATACAACCGAGCAATTAAGGGTTCAGGGGCCCAACAGTTGTGGCTTGGTGGAACTGGGAAAATCGGAACTGGGCATGAAGACCTGCAGTGTAAATGCAGCCTATATGGAAGCCTATATGCTTTTGTAAAAGTGTGTGACTCACAAACCTGTTCGTCTTTAACACACACAGACACACACACAGACACACACAGGTTAAAATGGGCTGCTGGGAATTAAAGACTCATCCTGTCGTAATCCAAACAATCCAATTTGATATCACGGCACTGGAACAATGTGTGAAATGAGGGATAGAATCGATCCTGCAGCTTTGTAAACAGCTCACACACTCCAGGCCAAGCCGTGTTCACAACAATCAGCCTGTCACCAACTGTACAGGAAACGTTTGTTTACAAAGCACAATACTCTGCAAACACAAGGAAACCACACATCTGAGTGTCTGTGTGTTTTCATTTTCACACTGATGCTCATTATCTTTAAGCTGTTTTTCTTCTATAACACATATAGAGTATCGTATCTTATGTCCCTGTTTTCAGAGGAATATTAATGCAACAATGCAAACACAGGTAGTTAGCCAGTCATTTGTGTGTTAGAGCCACAAGAAAATCAATTTTCACCAAATTGCCAGGGACGTATTAAATGTCGTAAAAGTCCATGAGGAGAGAAAACTAATCTTTGACAGGATCAGAGGAAAGCGAATGCTGTTTATTAATTAATCATGGCACTGTAAGTATTTTGATTAGAATCAAAATCTGTAATAAAGTCATACACTATCATCTAAACATCACACTAATTGTACAGCGATTATAAAGGAATCCCGGCATACGAATACCCTATTGTACAAAATGTCTCACAGTAAGAAAGTTCCAGGTTCGAATCCCCTGCAGGGGTCTTACTGTGTGGAGTTTGCACGTTCTCCCTATGTTTGTGTGTGTTTTTCTCCCACAACCCAAAAACATGTCTGTTAGATTGATTGGTGATTCTAAATTGTTCCTAGGAGTGGGTGTGAGTGTGTGAGTGTGTGTGTCTGTATGTGACCCTGTGATAGACTGGTGACCCCTGCCTTTCATTCAATGACAGCTGGGATAAACTCCAGTAGATCTCTGACACCCTGATTAGGAATAAGCAGGTATAGACAATGGCTGGATGGGTGGATGGATGGATGGAAGGATGGATGGATGGATGGATAAATGGTGGCCTGAACTAAAATTTGCTTGCGTCACGCAACGCCAACCAAAGAGAGTTCATGCGTTATACTTTAATTATTTTTCAGTCAACGAAATCTGTTTAGAATCTAACCACAATACCAACAATGCCGTCAGCATGCATCCGAAAGCTACATGTTTTTCTGTTGGCAGATCTATTTCACATTTTACATTTACAGCATTTGGCAGATGTCCGTATCCAGAGCAACTTACATTTACCTTTTTTTTTTTTTATACAGCTGAGCAATTGGAAGTTCAGGGCCTTGCTCAGGGGCCCAGCAATGGCAAGTTGGTGGTGATGGGAATTAACCTCTCTGAGCCACCACCTCACCTAAATAAATGCCTAAGGTATCAAATTCAGGTTGACACACACACACACACACACACACACACACACAGAGTATTACACACAACCAATCCGACCTTCTGATCCTCTATCACACCTCATATTGGACCAAAAAGACCCTAAAGCTGGACACCCGTTACGACCGATCTGCCGTTTGCCCGAGAGTGATAGAGTGATGTGGCAAGTCACACTACCTCATACTCTGTAAATATACTCCATCTTCATTCACTCACTATTCTCCATAATTAGCTACATCGACTCGCCGAGGTGTGTAAAAGGGGAAACTTCTTACCTAAAGCGCTCCTGAACACCGAACAAATGACTGTTTTATGACACGGCTGAAACGTAAAATCCGGATTTATATTACGGATAAATGTTTTATGGCGGATTTGCAAAAATAACCATTGCAGTGGAGAAGGAATGATATGGTATGTTAAGGCTTTAAAGCCTGAATGTACTGTAAAAGCCGCAGTAATTCACGTATTATACAATGCTGCTTTTAAAGACTTTTGAAAAAATGATGTAATGACAACCGAGTAATAACTTCAGAAGCTTCAGCTTTTATAACATGGAGAGATGAGAGAGTTGACATGATTAATGCTATTTTTTTGTCAATCACAAACATCAAACCTATCGCTTTCTAAAACTAAAACTGATCCGTAAATGTGATGTCATGATGGCGGTGGTGAACCCCTATCCTCCAATTAACAACCCAGAGTCTTAATAAACTGAGCCACCACTTACTCAATATAACTAAATCATCTACTGTAAAAGACAAATACAGGGTGATATCTTTTTTTTGCAACTATACTGTATGTTTGCTAATCTTGTTTTTTGGATCACAATAATTACTATATTTTAGTTATACGGCTTTTGGAGATTATCTAAATAAAGGCCAAATTATTGTTCTATTTATAATGATGGCGAGTCACATGTAACTAAAAAAAATGACACGGGCTGGAGTGACTCCCGGTATTATTGTAGAGATTTTTAAAGTATTTATTTGCCTTAATAAATGTTAGTTTAGGTGATTATTTTGTTAGAAAAGTACAGACAAATGAGCATTACTGATAGAGAGATGTATAGAATATTCAGAGGATGAAAACTGATGAAAAGATGAAACAGTTTCTTTGCACTGAATAAACAAATAATCATGTGCACACTTTTGGTTAAATTTCCTGTATTCTGACATTTTCTCTTTTATTACCGTTTGATTATTTTGTTGTTGCCTGTGTGAATTTTCTTGCTGGTTGGCATGCGGTATCACCTGCTCATCACCATGGAATGTTTTGTTGACTGCAGCAGACTGTAGTTCTGTTGGTGGGGAATAGAACTAATAATGTACTTTAATACCTAAGGGGGGATTTTAGTTTAAAAGGAAACCTTTATTATTAAAATGCAGAAATAAAATAAGTAAAATAAATACATTTCTCTAAATACATCTGGCATTGGTCAGCGGGCCATACCAAATGTGGGGGTTGGCTGTATCCAGTCAGCGGATAATAGTTTGGAAACCTTCGAGTTATAATGTAAGAATTTCCCACTCTTATTTAAACCCTAGACCGCGATTCCACTGATCATTCAGAAAGATTTCGAACACTCACCAAGCGCTTGATGCGGAGCTGCTCATCCTCAGCGTTGACCCTCTCCCTGAGCACGGCTTGCTGTGCGCTGTCCAGGGCGGCTGCCTTCTCCAGGGCCAGGATTCTGTTAACCTCGTTCTGAACTTGTGCCTGAGCGTCTGAGCGGGCCTGCGCCTTCAGTCGAGCGCGTTCCTTCTCCAACCTACACAAACAAACACAGAGCATAAAAACCCCCAAAAAGTTACCAACCAAAGAAAGTCAGACAGAACAGAATCAGTCCATTACCTTTTTCAGAACGCTACATTAGAGCCAAGAGGAAATAGTTTCAGAGCAGTTCGCTAAATTAACCATGGATGTACAAGTTTGACATTGTTACCACGGCCAAGTCGGCGCCTAATTACCCGTACCTCAGGTTACTTTCTTGCCAAAGTATCAGGAAAAACGTGGGTGGAGCCTAAGGGATAGAACAGCTAATCAAACCTTCAGGAATTTACATGACAAAAACATGACTTTTGGGTAAAAAAAAAAAAAAATGTCTGTTTAGTAAAAAATATTCTTATAGTTTTTTTTTTCCTATTTAGTTTTTTAAAAAATAAAAAAAATTGTTATATTGTTAAAATCACAAGCAGACTCACAATTTAAACACCTACCACTGATATATATACAGTGTGTATCAGGGCCTGAACAGACACTCAATATTACAATGGATTACAATATTCGACACATTTTAACCAAATAACATCCCTCAAAGTTTGTGTTTAGTTATACAATCCCAATATCTGTTTTTCTGAATCTTAATGATTACCATTTTTAGTTATTAGGCTCTAAACCCTGAAATGATCTCTATTGCTTAAAATGTAACACTGTAAATTGTGACTATTATATTGGTCTTCCCCCTTTTTTGCCAATCTAAAACTTGATCTGATTGGTGACTCAAAAATTGTGATCCGAACCGTAAGTTTTGTGACCCGTTGCACTATTAACCACTGATCTACCACATATTTATGGTGCATTGATTAATTCAAAATCCAGGGGTTCCAAAATCCTATAAACACTTAAGATGCTAACGCGTGGGACATTAACACAGCTGAGAACAACATGTTAAACAGTTGTATAAACAAGTTGTTTGTTTATTCAAGTCCAAAAAGCGTCGGGGCTCTAAATAATGCTGTTACCCAGCCGAACCTTTAGGAACGTCTCCCAGTTCAGTCTGTTGCTTAGCGACGGCCCTCGCCGCCGTGTCGCGGTGTGATTTGCAATGTAAACTCAGGCAAGACGTAAACTGTAAAGCAGTGCTTTGTTTTTAATCAAACAAAGAAAAAAACCTGAAGCCAGAAAGGACGAAACCGGTGGAAGAACGGGCTAAAATATGATTAAAGTAAAGAACTACCAGCAAAAAAGGAGAACGAACACACACACACACACACATTTATTAAAACACACTGGAATAATACACACAGCCAGTAATAAATCAGCTTATGGTGGAGTAAATAAAACTAGAAAGGGCACAGTGTGATATTTTGGGTTTGTTTGGAAAGGACACATGCTGTATGACATACAGGGCCTTGAAAAAGTATTTATACCCCTTGAACTTTTTTACATTTTGTCACTTTACAACCACAAACTTAAATGTATTTTATTGAGATTTTATATAATCGACCAGCACAAAGTAACACATAATTGTGAACTGGAATGAAAATCATACACGGTTTTCAACATTTTAAGCAAATAAAAATCTGAAAAGTGTGGCATGCATTAGTATTTACCCCTCCTGTACTCTGATACCTCTAAATAAAATCTAGGGCAATTAATTGCCTTCAGAAGTCACCTGATTAGTTAATAGAGTTCATCTGTGTGTAATTTAGTCCCAGTATAAATACTGTATACAGTATAAGCACCATATAATCCATCATCCAAAAAATGAAGTATGCCACAACTGCAAACCTACCAAGACATGGCCGTCCACCTAAACTGACAGACCGAGCAAGGAGAGCACTGGTCAGAGAAGCAGCCAAGAGGCCCATGATCACTCTGGAGAAGCTGGAGAAATCCACAGATCAGGCCCTTATAAAAAAAAAAAACTTGAACTTTTTGGCCAAGTGCAAAAGCGCTATGTGTGGCGGAAAAGTAACACTGCTCATCACCCTGAACACACCGTCCCAACTGTGAAACATTGTGGTGGCAGCATCATGCTTTTCTTTTCTAAAGCAGCTTACAGCTGAGGAAATAGAACTGAAATAGTATACTAGCCATAATAAAACTACTAGATGAGTTAAGATACATAAAGGAGGTTCTTCAACCACAGTAAAAGACACGATTGTAGTGGTGGAGCCTGAGGTGAATTACATTTCTCTGACTTGCACAAGCAAATATTAATTAAAAGACCTGCTCATAAGGACCAGCAGTAGCAGCTTGGTGGTCCGGGGAGTCTGGGAATCTGAAACTTTTGAAGAGGTTTGATGAAGCTGATCCTTTGGCCAGTATAAAAATAATTAACAAGAAACTGGACGAGTACCTGTATGGAGCAATTAGGAAGCTGATCTTGTCTTAAAGTTAAACAAAATGAAGCTACATGATTGTATAACCGATGAGCTACATTCTTTACACTCGACAATTTTGGCACGTTATCCAGCAAGTTCAGTCCCACATACATACAGTCCCAGGACGAATACTAATTCAACCACCCACATTCACACACGCATACCATTTCGTACGTTTAATTTTTTACGTTAGTAGCCCAAGTTAAAAGTATTCGGTAAGATAATGGGATAGTCTGAATAACATACCACGCATCAAGCATATTTTTTTAGTTCATCTAAGCAGAGCAAATCTTTCATTTCTAACCGCGTTAGCATTTTCAGTCAGAGCCAAAGCCATTAAAAAGCTGAACTCAGAAGGTCAATCCACAAAAAGAAACTAATGGACTGAGGTTTGTGGAAGGACAGTAAGGCAAATCATTGCTAAAAGCTCCTTACATCAGAAAATCAGCAAGGGCTAAAAGCTAGGCTAGGCTGCTGAAATATTCCGGTAAACAAAAACTTTTCAGCGTGTCACCAGCACGGTCATGTTATAACCAGAAAGCTGTACTCGGCTCACCCTTGTAGCTAACAGAGCAGTCAAACTAGCTTGAAGAACGTCTAATAGCTTGCAGTAACATATGTAAGATGTGTTGAAGTGTCTAAAGGTGTTAATAATAATTTATAAATTAAGGCAAAGATTTGGTGGAAGTCATGCAAGCTTAAAGGTTAGCTATTTCGCTTAGAGATTCATCTACCGAGAACTTCTGTGCCCTTCGCTCATGCAGAAGGTGTTTTTTGAGAAAATGAAGACAAAGTTTAAATGTCAAAAAGTAAAAAAAAAATTCTCTAACATAACTATGGGCTAGCATCTGGTTCTCCATCAGTTGGCAACTGAATAAATCTGGTGTGTCTTTTTCAGCACAGTTTTAAGATCATGAAAGGATAGCAGGAGACAGGCAGATACATGAGGTGAGCTGGACAAAGGACATCAATAGCAATAAACCAGTAGCAGGACTGGTATTTGCTTCTTTGTGCATAGATTACCAAAGCCTTAAAAATGACCTCCAAAAGACTACTGGTGCTCATGTTTCTGATCCAACGTTCAGCAACAGACTTTACAGAAGTGGCCTAAGAGTCTCGGGTGGGAGGACTGGAGGACACCAGAACTGGCAGGCCACCAACATCCTATCCTGTCCCTATTCCACATATCCAGCTAACAAGTTTGATGGTCCGGGGGAATATCATCACACAGTCTACCATGTGCTCTAAAAGTTTTCTCTTACTGTTGTTAGGACCCCGGGTTCCTCCACGTTCAACACCATGCCCAGACTCATGAAGCCACAGTAGCGAAAGAGTGCGGGTCCCAGCGTGGCCCGCCTGCAGTCCAGATCTGTCTCCTATTGAAAATGTCTGGTGCATTATGAAGCATAAAATATGACAACACAGACCCCAGACTGCTAAGCAACTGAAGTAATACATCAAGCAAGAATGGGAAAGAATTGCACATACAAAGCTTTAACAATTAGTGTCTTCAGTTTCCAAAGACTTACTGGGTGTTGTTTAAAGGAAAGGTTATGTACCACAGTGGTGAAATTACCCCTGCCCCTTTTGGAACGTGTTTAAGGCACCAAATTAAAATGAGTGAATATTTGCAAGACACAATAATCTGTGTGGTTATTGCATATCTTGTCTTTGTGGTGTGTTCAAATAAATATGGGTCAACAAAGGTCATTGTATTCTATATTTACATACATTTCACACAACGTTCCAACTTTATTGGAATTTGAATTGTGCATAAAAATAATAGTTCAATACATCAGGTTACACCTTTTCCACCCTGAACACTGAATAAGAAAAGGATCTTCATAGCCATAGTATGAGAGCAGACCTTATAACCCTTCTCTCCGTCTCTCTCTCTCTCACACGCACACACACACACACACACAATTACAAATACACACATGCCGCTCGCCTCTGTTTGCTCTCACTCCTCCATTAATGCAGCGTCCTGTTTCCTGTCAACATCCTCCTGCAATACATCTCAATACGAAGCTCACGCTACACGGGTTCTGCCACACTCGCGTAACAGTTATCCGCCAAACAGCTTTCTCAACAACGCATGTAATATTCATAAAGAAGAATAATGTCGGTGAAAGCAGGTGCTGAATTTTGCATGAGCGTGGCCTGCCCTTCTTCCTGCGGCTGCTGGGAGTTCAGGGTCGGCCCCGCTGTGAAGTTAGTGACTCAGGAAGAAAAAATAAAGAAGACCGATCCAACAACGGCAAAATCAATCAAAGTAATTTCTACAAGACTTTTAAGGCATAAAGAAGCAAAAAACAAAACAGAGGAGTGACAACAGTCTTAAATAAAATATAATCTTACGGTACGTTTTATAAAACAGAGCCAAGCAAGATTTCTAGCTACATCATTTGGTTTAGCAAGTTAATTATAGGCGTGTTATAGCTGACTATCCCTTATCATCTCAATAGTGCATTAACAAATTTAAGGCTCAGAAAGTGTCCTGTTAGTAGTATTTGTAGGAATTTAAAGTATAGAATGTTCCACATTTGAAGAACAAAACTATGTTTTATATTCTAAAATGGAAATGATCAAACTTTAAGTATAATAAAGTAATAAAGTAAATATTAATAAAGGTTTAAGTAACTCTTTTTCTCTTACTCTTAGCTAGGTTCACTTACCACATTTAAAAAATGGTGGAAAGAAAGAAAACCTAAAATTTCACAACTAGAATATCTGGACACATCTAATTACGTTACACTGTATTATTATTTAATGGCAAGTTAGGGTTGGGTATATATGTTATGTATATATATCCTCTGTCTACATAGTATATATAATTTCTACATTTTGAAGTTCGCTTTAGAAAAATCGCTTTAGAACGTTACTTAAAAAATCTCTCACATTTACACGTTTCCACAAACAACAGGAAAGAAATGTATTAAAAAAGTCTTAAACTGAGAATCAAATACAATTACAGTAAAACCGGGCTGGGCGATACAGCAGTATATATCGTTTTATACATTATATATATATATATATAATATATATATATATATATATCTATATATATATATATATATATATATATATAATAGGTATATAACGGCTTATACGTGTATATACCACAGCGTGGATACCACAGCGTGGAAAATGGGCGTGGCTGGCTATGTTTTTATTAATTTTCTGCCTACTGTATAAATACCTACTGTATTTAAATAACTAATATATCTACATATATCGTTACCAGGAAATAAAGTGTTACTCACAATCGCGAAATAGAATTTTGGTCATACCGCCCACTTCTAATCTTAAGTGGAAAAATTAAGCAATAAAAAAAGACTTTAATGACTTAAATAACTCTTAAATTCAGAAAAATGGCTTTAAGCAATAAAAAAAATTTACTTTACTTTTAAGCAATTATATAAAAATAAGGCTGGCGCATGGGTGTAGTGGGTTAAGGCGCCAGCACCTACATGCACGATTGCGCTCCGGCGACCTGGGTTTGATTTTATCCCGGGTCCCCTTTGTCCATGTCCACCCCACCACCCATACCTAATTCATCTCTCCTTCCTATCAAAAAAATGCCTAAATAATAAATGAATATTAACAAAAAATAAATAAATAAAGCCAGATAACTAATACAAAAAGAGAACTGGCCGACAGACAGACAGACCTCATAATAATCTTCTGATGGATGGAAAGCTCATGATAACATTTCATTTTTGTTATTTACCAAAAAAATCCCCAGTCTTTTTTAGATCACAGCGACATTTCCTATCTTAAAAACTCTAAAGTTCAGAGGTCAAAAATAACCGTTGAAGTTAACATTAAAGACAGAAGCAGCAAACCGAGAAAATAATTTCCTCCTATTCTATTCCACAACCTCGGAAGTGCACTTTAAAAAAAACACACACAAAACGCACACGCACAAACACAAACACACACAACCTAAGGACAAAGAGCAGAAATAAAGAACAAAATGCCGGACATGAAGATCTAAATGGAAGACAACATTAAGGAAAATATTGATTCTGTCCCTCTGAGCGCGACATCATGGTCAATAAAGTCCCTGCTTCGGCTTAATGGCGTTGCCTGGGCAATGGGATGGAGCGCTTTGCCTCCGCCACCTCCACAACAACCAAGGAAAAACAACAATGCAGCCCCTAAATTAGCTTTTACGGCTGACACTAAATAAACTCGCCGTCAATAGCAATTTCTGAGGGTCCAAGAGGAAACGGCGAGCATGCAATGGGGTGACGCAGGAAGTAAGCGCATTATGGCTGAGATAATGTTATTTACTGCCTGCGCTGTTTTTACAACTGTTAGCGGATAAAAGGTGTAATCAGCAAATGGCTTTTAAAACTTTCACTTAAAGTGAAAAATCAAATCTTTATTCCAAACACTTTTTATAAATTGGAGATTAGATTAGATTAGACATCAGAAAGATCGTTTTGTGTGTTTAGAGGTAGCACTTTACATACTGGTACATACTTATTTTTCCAACCGTTAAACAAGTGCGTTCTGATAATGTGGTTCTGGCTAGTATGAATGGAATATGAATACGAACTACATCCGCCATTTGGATATAGTCACGTGACAGACGATGTTGAACGAGTGCAGTTTAACTACAAGGGACAATGATTTTATTTCTTTAAGCTACTTAAGGCAAGTGTAAATTGCAGCGCTGCTTTCCAGCTTATAACATGATGAGTTGTCTCTACCACAACCTATAGTGAAGTGAAGTCATTTAGTGAATAGTGAAGTGTACATCAACTTCTGTCTCTAAAATCCAGGCGGGAGGAGTTGACCATCTGGGGACATTGGGTGTACTATAATTCGCATACTAAATGCTTCGGACACGCTACTCGCCTGACATACTCGCACACTATACAGTATAGAAATACATGATTTCGGATATGGCCAATGGCACCGAACTGAACTGCTCTCACAGGTATCTCCAATACGGCCATGCATCCAGGTAAATTACTAAACATTAACTCTGGTGAAAACGCTCTGGTAACAGACAAGCACATGGGGGAACAGTAAGCAAATGTTCCACGGTGTTGCTTTAAGAACCTTTGATTTGGCTACTACATATATCTGGCGAACAAATCCAAAGGCTGTTTCAATATCCTGCAGAAGTCAAGCCAGCAATTTCCTGGGTCAGGCAGTGCTTAACACGACTTCCTGAATTCATCTGTATCAACGTGCAGAAAACGGAACTGTAACAGAGTTAAAGACGGCGGAGCGCGTTGACATTTATAGGCGACGAGTTAAAACCGTTACAGTGCGGTTAATGAAAAAAAGAGAGAGAAAAAAGGGAAAGAGAGAGAGAGAGGGAAAGAGTGAGAAGAGACAGGGGAAAAGAAACAAAGAGAAAGATATAAGAGTGAGAGAGAAAAAAAAGGAGAAATAGAGAGGGGGGTACAGAGAAGAGAATGAGAAACAAAAAGAAACAGTGAGAGAGAGGAGAGAGAGAGAGAGAGCGAGAGAGAGAGAGAGAGAGAGAGAGGGGGGAGAGGGGGGGAGAGACAGGGGGAAAAGGGGAAAAAGAGGAAGATAGAGTGAGAAAGGAAAAAAGGAGAAATAGAGAGGGGGTACAGAGAAGAGAATGAGAAACAAAAAAGAAACAGTGAGAGAGAGAGAGAGAGAGAGAGAGAGAGAGAGAGAGAGAGAGGGAGAAAAGTGAAGTTGAGATAAGAAGCAACAAACGGCATAAGAATAGAGAAAGAGATGAGAAGAAACAAAAAAAAAAGAAAAGAGAGTGGTATAAGACAGAAGGATTTAATAATTAGAACGAGTGACAAAGAGAAGAAAGGAAGAG
Source organism: Bagarius yarrelli (assembly GCA_005784505.1). Taxonomy (NCBI): domain Eukaryota; kingdom Metazoa; phylum Chordata; class Actinopteri; order Siluriformes; family Sisoridae; genus Bagarius; species Bagarius yarrelli. Next base: position 363,764 of record VCAZ01000205.1, read on the forward strand.
ATCAAAGGAAAAGAGTAAAGCAAGAAAGAGAGAAACACCAGAAACAGGTTGTTAGACAAACACACAGACATTAAAAGGCGCTGTCCAAATACCCACACTTGCACCCCTCAGTGTGTTCCCACCAATTCACTAGTAAGTTTTTCCATCCTGCCTACTTGTTCCCTTAATGCCCAATTTTCTGTAAGTCTGTGTGGACTTCCCTTCACCAGTGAAGAAAATAAAAGCGCGGTTGGCTGCTGCGCCCTTAAACGACCCAATTCTGTACATCAGCTCCCCGACTCACTTATCAACTAAAGTCTGCACACTTTGTGGAACTACACCTTAGGGTGCAGTTAGCTGTCTGCTGTTTACTATTATTCATTTATTTTTCCTTCCATTTCTTGTTTTAGCATGTCTGTGATATTGATGCATGAAGTAACCTTTATATTACTGATAATACTCAGCTTTAGCAACAACACCATTTCTACATTCATGCCAATAAAGCGCTACGGAACAGAATGGAATCTAAATCCAAGCCAACTAAATTGAATTCCGAGCTTCTGAGAAGAAGATAATGCATAACTAATCCCAGATACACACCATACAGGACACACCGGCTTTCCTAACATGATCTGTAAATATCCTGTATTTGCATGTTATAGTCTTGTGTGTACATTTTGTATTGCACAGCTGCATAGCTCCTGATGCTCAAATGGCCTTCACGGGGCAAATAAACCTGAACCACAACTTGCTACAACAAACACGGTGGTAAAGAGACGCCACACGACAAAGTCACTCAGCACGATTACAAAAGAATATTAGGCTAATTTTTAGTTTTATTTTCGGGCTATGACCTCAGTACCTCAGTGCCTCAGTGCCTCAGTGCCTCGGATTCCTATTTCTGGCTGACGAGTTGCACTTCTGCTGTTGTAGCTGATCTGCCTCATGGTTTAATATGAGATGATCTGGTTTTGTTTTCTGCTTACCATAGATGTACAGATATTACTACATTTACATTACCCAGCATTTTGGCAGACACCCTTATCCAGGCGACAACTGAGGAATTGGGGATTAAGGGTCTTGCTCAGGGGACCAACAGTGTGACTTGGTGGGGCTGGAAATCGAACCCTGATCATCCAATCAGCAGCTTAACACCTAAACCACTTACCCTCCTGTATACTCAATCCAGCAGTTGGACCATTCTGCTCTCCGGTGTGTGTGTAGAACCTCTATAGAGTTTATAGTGTGTATAAATGATGGACCATTTTTGGACACAGATGTCCACATTCTAGTACCTGATGTAATCATTAACTAAAAACTCTTGCCCTGTATCTGCGTTATCACACATCGCACATGGTGGTTTGAGTTGTTAAACAGGTGTTCCTATTAAACCGGACGGGGTGTGCCAACACTTTCTTCCTCGACTGGACCGACTTTGAATTATGATCATCAGAGGAAGTTAATCGATCTCATCGTCAGCAAAGAGGAAATTACACCCGTGCTCAGTCGCCCTTCCTATAATGATTAATTGATTTTTTTTTGGGGGGGGGGGGGGGGGGGGGGGGTAAGCACGAAGGAATCTTAAGAGATTTTACAAGAACTACATCTGTGTCCCAGTTTGACCAATGTAAAATATAACATTTTAATCTGTGTAAAAGTGATTCGTCTTTGTCGCCCTGCTGAAAACTCAAAATGACATCAAAACTCAGGATATTATACCAGTGAAAGTTCTATTAGGAGGAAAAGACGGTGAAGTTAGGACTATATTTAGCTTTAACCCTGGAAACATTAGAAACCTAATGCAGTGTTCTTCTCTCTCTCTGTGTGTGCGTGCACATTTACCACCGATGGAGCTCGTAATGCGTTCGGTTCCTCTCTTCTTCCAGACCTCTCTGCACTTCTTCGCTGATCTTCCGTCTCAGCTCTGCGTCATCCACTGCGGTGGGGAAAGGACGAGAAGAAAGACAAGATGTTCAACAGAACAAAAACCGGCAAAACATTGGAAAATAAAACTGAAACGTTAAACATGCTGGAGACGTGCTGGAGTGACTCGAGACAACAAAGGTCTCATGCGTGTGCTAGAGCTTGAGCTGCCATTAACACTTCATTACACTTTATTCAAACACACACATTGAACATCTCAGAGGTCTGCTAGGTTGCAAACATAAATCATAGGTTGGGTTTTCACCTGGTGACACAGCGGTAATGATGGAACGAGTGTATGATGGATACGAACTGTTTCTGCATAATTACAGTACGGGATGCAAAATGCCAGAAATAAGCTGGTGTACAGCTTCTATAACATGAGATCCCACTTATCAGACTTATAATAATAAAGTTGACTATTAACACATGATTAATACATTTTGTTATAACACGTTTCTAAGGTTGCTTTATTGGCATGATAGACGTGGAAAAGTAGTGAAAGACAGCAATGAAAGAAAGTCAATCAGCAACTCGAGTAAATAAATAGTAAAGAAACTTGTGTAATAATAAATTAGGTAAAAGAAAGTAACATATATTTATGGGGTTAGGTCCTGTAAAACCTATATCATACGTTGATAAAGGTATAAAGCCTATATAGAGTATTAATATAGCAAAAATATAAATATATATGGAAAGTTGCAGCAAGGTCGTATAAGGAAATGATGTTATCACTAACTAAACCAGTGCGCGACTGGGCTGAATGAACACAAACCACCAGGTGGCTGTAGATGCATATTCTAATGATATCCTGTGTTGTCACGTTTTATTTCGGATGTGCAAAGTACTTATTGGGTCACACGGTCGTATAGGAAACATGTTAAACGATATATCATAAGGTGAGGGTTTTTTGTATGTACAGTATAAGTAGAAAATCGTTCACGTTTTGCACTTCCTGTACTAAAAGACAGTCAACCGCTGTTTCCCACCTGGTGGCAGGTACTGTGCTGTTAGTCTGCAGCTCTCGCAACGCTTCCCCAACAGGTCTAACCAGAAATTTGGTTGCCATTATGAAGCCATGTATTAGGCTTAGTGGTTAGGGTGTTGGACTGCAGAGCAGAACGTAGTGGGTTCAATTCCCAGCACCATTGTCTCTATCTAGCAACCATTAAATGACAGAGTGATACAAATGTAAGAAAAGGCACAGTCGAGTGTGTACGACATATTTATGTTATACTAAGATATTATCATTTTCTGAAATGAATAAGATGCATCGACTTTGGTTAGTATCAGAACTTTAGCTAAACGCCGAACAGACCACGCCCACAGGGGACAAAATGCAGCCAACTGCAGCTAAATCTTCAGGTCTGTGATTTTAATAATTCATGAGCGTCACACCAGATGGAGATTTAATCTGTTCAGAAAAACAAAACAACAAAAAAAAAGTCTAGCAACACCATCAAAAAAGATTTAAAAAATAAATGAAAAAAAAAAAAAAAAAAAAAAAAAAACACCACCAGATGGAGAGTTGAGAAAAGCAACTCTCTTCGAATGCGCTCCTGATGGCTCTTTGCATAACACTTCGCTGAGATTCTCGGCACTTCCTGAAAAAAAGAGATTAGCTGGTGAGAGAGCGAGAGACGGAGAGAGAGTGTGACACTTTTGACACTTATTACTGCTACAAAGTCATGGCCGAGTCAGCGGCCGTTTTAATATGAACCCCAGGAACAGCTAATAAAGGCTGAGGAAAGACAGGCAAAAGAGGAACACCTCCAATGACAATGTTCTCACTCTGTAATATTCTACACATCACCTGTTTTTTCCCCTATCGTGAGCTTGTAGAAGAGCTTCAATCTGGCAATAAATCACAAAATGGTCACTTTTAGCTTTGTCTGACTGCAAAATTTTTTTTTTAAGTTTTTGTTTGCCGTTTGCTTGTCATCATTGAGATTTTCCTTCATTGGCCTTCATTTTGTAAGAGACTTAAACCCTGTTCCAGTATTACAATGTCCCTGTGCACAAAACCCCTGATCTCCATGTCGGAGACCCCCTTTTTTCAAAGAAAATAATTGATTATTTTTTTAATAATATTATCGCTCTTGGTATTTCCTGCATTTTGTGTTTCCAGTATTGGTGGCACTGCGACCTGAGGTGTTGGGAGCTTCCTCACCTGGGTCCAGTATGCCTGGTTCATTACTATCAGCTGCTAAAGGGGGATAAGTGAAACTCGCTTGTTTTTTGTTTTGTGAAGGACGAATTCAAGTGTTGGGCAGGTTTGGAGTTAAAGCAGCTTTACACAGAATGCAGAAACAATAAAAAAAAGTGTAAGTTTGTCCTTAATAAACAAGCCAGTGCCAATTGTGGCAAGAAAAAACTCCATGAGATGAAGTAGGAAGAAACCTTGAGAGGAACCAGACTCCACAAAATAGATGAGCTGTATTTGGGAAGTGGTAGCTCAGTGGTTAATGTGTTGGACTGCTAATTGGAAGATCCCCAGCACAAACAAGCTGCCACTGCTGGTCCCCTGAGCAAGGCCCTTAACCCCCGAATTGCTCAACTGTATAAAGGAGATACATGTCAGCTGCTCTGGAGAAGGGCGTCTGCCTAATGCTGTAAATGTAGATGTGTTATGTAATAAACTGTATTGGCGCTCCTTTCTCACAATAAAGCATGATAGTGGAAGCATCACAATGGGCTTTTGGCTGCTTTTGTGACAAAGAATCTGAAATCATTCTGTAATTTGACCAGATAGCAGAACAACGACACTGATCTTCAGTCTCTTAGTAAGTTTCAGGTAAAGGAACTGGGATAGACGCTCAATTCTGAGCTCATCAAAACCATTACTAATAAAAAAATCTCCAGAAAACGAAGAAGGCAAAAGTGGACTTATGATGTAGCGTAACCACGGATAAAATAATAATCAATTTTGCAAAGCAATTAATGGAACTGGATGCCTATCTATTCTTTGTTGTTCAGCAGGTGTCCAGTACTTCAAACCATTCAGTCCATCTCCTGTTCACCTACACCCGTGTTTCTCATTATAAGCCTAATCTCCAGATTTAAAAGTAGGTCGAGAGGTGGACACAATGAGACGGGGATTTTGAAACTCCAAATTCTGCACCATCTCAGAGCTTTGGAGAGCCCTCTGTAGGTCACCCGCATTTACAGGATGACATTAGCAGTCCAGGGCTCCATGTCACTTCTGTGACATGTAAATGTTAAAAGATTAAAAACTCATCATCTTTTGATATTTCCTCTCTTCGTGTCTGGTTCGCGTCGGCATTAAAAGGAACCTGCGGAGTAGCTCTTGGGTGAGGAGATAATAGACGGAGGCAAATTGCGCTTCTCATCAAAAGTTTCATTAACCTCAGGACCTGAGCAGAGGGAGGGGTAATCTGGGACATTACCGCTTCCTCACGCTCCGGCTTAAACGAGTCGGAACACCTTCCTACCTGACTAAAGCCAGCAAGCATATCAACAAGCCCAGGACCTCTAGCTTTTCTCTCCTCCCTTTATACACTTTCATGGCGTTCACCTCAGGCTAATAATCCTGAAACAGAATTGCTTTCTTTTTCTGCACCATCATTTGTGCTCACAAGGCATCAAGACTCTTAACAAGCAGTATTCTAACATTAGTAGTTACGTCGGTTTGCTGAGTTTTGCCTATCGAAAGACACTAATCATAATTTACTAATTTAAGCCTTTAAAATATGCTTAAAACTGGTTTATCAGTTTTCCCTATAATGATGACACAGCGAGATGGCACATTAAACAGTAAGAAGTTATTTATTTTCATTAAGCTACTGCTGGTTGATGATGATGATATAAAAGTGGACAGGAAATGTTTTTTTTTTTTTAACTATATGCAGGATATGTAACATGGTGTCCTGGTATGTTGTACAGGCAGCCGGTAACCCAAAAAGTGAACCAACCTGTACTTTTGCTGCAGCTACATTTTTGTAGGTTTTTTGTGTAGTGTGTGCCTCCAAATTGCATTAGCCAGATGCCACTGAAAGGATTACAGGGTAGCAGGGTAACCATGACCATACCATGGAGCCTGAATACCATGGCCATATCTGCTAAAGCAGGATACTTCGTCAACACCAGTCATACTAAATGGAGCCATGACCATACCAAAAGCCATGATAAGCCAAAGGAAACTAAAAAAACAAGAAAAAACAAAACCTATGGTAGTCAAGGGAACCAAATACAGAAAAGATTCCAGAAAAAACAAACGTCTTTGCAACACTAGGAAAACCAAAATCTATGGAAATACCAGAGAAACACAGAATTTAAGAAAATACCAGCGGGAAGCCAAATAAGATACCAAATAAAAACCATGGCGAAACCAGAAACCATGGTATTGCCAGAGAGAACCTGGTCATACTATAGCGACCAAAAACCAAAATAAAAATTAACCAAGTAAACCATGAAACTACTCTAAAGATTTAAAACCAAACCAAAATACCATCAAATCCAGACTTCCTTTCCTTAGTCCATGGTTCACTAAAAGAACACCATGAATGCTACTGTAGCGTATTTTAAAGACCTTTGCATAATGAGTTCCTAATTAGGGCTGCTGTAATTATCTAAATGCAGCGGCCTGCAATCTGGGCTAATGAGGAGGCTGTATGCACTGATGATGCAGGTGACACAATCTGCTGATTAGGACATAAGCACACCGATTAAACCGTGACTAGACACAATATGGCGTTTTAATGTGCGGTTCAGATACGGCGTGAGGGGATTATTTCACTACAGGCGACGGCTGCACAAGTGTGTCTTTAATGCATTTTTGTGTCTCCCTGATGAACCTGTGAGTGATCTTGAAGAAAGATAATTAGCGCGTCATGGTGAGAGGTGTGTGTGGGCTTGTTGTATGAATATTTATGGTAAAAAGAAAAGCAGTGGGAGGATCAACCCTGACCACCATCTAATCAGCTTATCTGGCGACTCTTGCCTTCATTTTTTCCAGACAGGCCTGGTCTCAGAGCACGCATAATCAATTCGCCTCATTAAGGTGATGACCTCTGGATATTAAGCTGGCAGTCAGAGAAGTGTAAAAATATACTGGGAAAATGTCACCTGCTTGTATAGAAAGCCAGGACTGATGGATGACCTGAGGTTTACCTTTCCTTCCTTTATTAGTCCAACCTATCTCTATCCGAATCTTTTTTTTTTTTATTTACTGATCCGAAATGAAAACTTTAGACGATGTCTGTCCAAACCTGACAGCTTGAACAGCAGCCTCTATAAGCGAAATGGCACAGAGGACACTCCTGACGCACCACACTGCCAAAATGAAAGCTCTGTCAACTTTAAGTGGGTGAGAAAATAGTAAAATAAAGCAAAAACGTGCGAGTGAGGAGGTATGAGACGGCTGGTATGAAACTAGGAAAGACACTGTGAGAGTAAGCTCATTAAGCTGATCTGTGTCTCGTTAACAAGAAGCCGTCTCGTTACGTTTGATGTGGTCAGGTGACTCGCATGCTGAGCGAGAACCGACCCCGCTTCCAATCCCGTAATTGAGTAGACTGTGGATAAAAAGAGTGGTAGAATAATTCGGAAGGAGGATCATCACAGTCATGCTGGGGTTCTGGAAATTCCCTCTCTCTCTTCTATCTATAAAGAGTGTAAAGTTACCCACTTTCCCTAAAACTTTAATGTTGTTTGGATATTGCACCATGAACAGCTAGTTATTACTTTAAAAAGGGAAGGTTTTGTGCAAAAAACGCTGAAGATATAATAAACAAAACAAGGAGGACAACAAGAAAAAAACATGAATAGAAACCCAAAAACCCAAAACCTATAAAAAAAAAAATCTTACACACAGGGAAGCAAAATCTTTGTAAATACCAGATAAACCAAAACAAAAACTACATAAGATTTGACTTAAAAAAAAGTGATCAGTGACTGAACCTAGCAGGTCTGTGATTGGCCAAATTGCCTTTGCCTTGAAAGCTTAATTTATGAACATAAATTTCCATGCAAATTGCACCAATTAGACCTTAAGCATCGTTACATTGTTAAGTGGCAAATACAACAAATTTAGATTCTTCATACCTAAAATTCCAGCTACCTACTAGCACATACTGTATGGTCTAAATCTTAACTGAAGCTGATTTTTATCTGTGATGTTTCGATATGTGTTACATCGGGTGTATAAAACATTTAAGTCTTAAAATATATATAATATTAAACGCATTCTATATGTTTTTTCCCCCCAAAGATAGACATAAATTGTTTTCCCAGTCAGGTAATACGGGGCAAACTATGATAAAAAGGGAAAAATTGAGTGTAAAAAAACTGTAGTTTAACATATGATATTAAGACACAATTAAATAGCCATTTTAATATGTTTGTGAAGGGGCATTTAAACAATTTAGACTGAATTAAAATAAATCAATTATTTAAGATGACATTGAAGTTTGGGCCAGCTGAGTTTTTATGTTAGCTTTTAGCAGGGTTTCGCTAATCATCACGATTACACATTATTCACTGGCTCAGGACTTTGTCATGGGGCTTTAATACTTCAGGAGCAAATTGTTTTCTACCTCTCTTTCTCTCTCTCTCCCCCATTTCATCCCTCTGTCCTATCAATAAAGGTAAAAAAATACACAAAAATATAGATCTTTAAAAAGAAAAACACTAGGTAAAAAGTTTTCGGATGAAGTAGGCATACGATGGACACTTTATGGTCCCAGAGGCTCACAGGAGTGATGTCTTAATTTTTTTTTTTTCTTATATTTTTTTAAATACTTCAGAAAAAAATATGGTTCTTGTTGTTGTTACTTGTTCATCATCACGCATTAAATTTCAGGTTGTTGTGATATCATAAGTCAATTGACAATGTGAATGTGGCAGCTGATGTCAGAATTTTATTTATACTACTCGTAATCACACTATATAGAACTTATTTTAGGAAGTATATCATTTAGGAAGTATATTCTACCTCCAATGTTGTCAAATATTTCTCTCAGGTATTTATTTCCAGGCAACAGAACCAGTTTGGCTGTTTGTCTAGCGTGTCTTCTCATAAAACTGCAAACTTACAATTAATCTGTCTGATAATTAGGATTATTAATTCTGTTTAGCTCTGACTGTGTGTTTGGGAACTGAGACAACACCTGTTGTTTCGCAGAGCATTAGATACCGCCGTCATTCGTTAGCTCTCTTAGCGAGGTCTCAATGGAAACCCGTGAGAAGGAACGTCATGCGGTGCGAGCAGAGTGCAAACTCATAATTCAATAGAAAAGCCATTTGGTGAAGCCAGCTGTGTATAAATAGGAGCAGAGCACTACTTTATTAAACAGGTGTTTTAACTGAAATCCTATCAGCTTTAATTAGCTAAAGGAAAACCAACATGGAAATCTGTTCATTTATTTAAAATGGATGATTGCTGAGATGTAAAAAAAAAAAAAAAAACAAAAAACAAAACAAAAACTACATAAGATTTGACTAAAAAAAAAGTGATCAGTGACTGAACCTAGCAGGTCTGTGATTGGCCAAATTGCCTTTGCCTTGAAAGCTTAATTTATGAAAATAAATTTCCATGCAAATTGACTCAGAGAAGAATAGTTGCACCAATTAGACCTTAAGCAATCGTTACATTGTTAAGTGGCAAATACAACAAATTTAGATTCTTCATACCTAAAATTCCAGCTACCTACTAGCACATACTGTATGGTCTAAATCTTAACTGAAGCTGATTTTTATCTGTGATGTTTCGATATGTGTTACATCGGGTGTATAAAACATTTAAGAAAACAAATAAAAGCTTTGCTTCGTCAACAAAAGAACACAGGTTCAGTTGATATTCCAGAGGGAATTTTAAAAAAGGACACTCGTATATTCAGTGTTAAGACAACAAAACATTATGGTGGGCAGCGATCCAAATAATTTTGCATAATTACACCCACATGGTGCCTGGAGGCGATTCCAGAGGCAGAATGGGGGCTTTGGGGAAGGGGGTATAACCCAAAAACACCACTGAATGTAAAAGCAGCTTTATTTTAGGTATCTTAGATGTTACATGTTTCTGGATGTGTACATTATAATCTGTCTCTTTTTATAAGCATGAAGGGATGTGGTAGCACAGGGGTTAAGCTACTGGCCTACTAATTAAAAGATCATAGGTTCAATTTCCAGCATCACCAAGCTGCCACTCCTGGAGCCTAAGCAAGGCCTTCAACACGCAATTGAGTCTGATTTAAAAAAAAAAAAAAAAAAAAAGATACTCTAGAAAAGACTGTCTGCCAAAGGACACAAATGTGAATGTAAATAAGATCACACTTCCGAATGTCCGACACTTCCGAGTTCGGTGGAAAAGCTTTTCAACACCTTTTAAAACAACACCTGTTAAAAGGAGTGCAGGCTTTACATCAGCACAGGGTGAACCAATCGGCTTAAACACATTTCCCCAAAGGAGCTGAAGTTGTTATACATTTTTAATTACACAGTTTAAGAGAGCTTATATATATATATATATATATATATATATATATATATATATATATATATATATATATATATATATATATATATATATAGCTAGCTAACATAGATAACCCTATGTTTAATTTAAGTTACAATCATCAACATATACCTAGAATTTCTTATATCTTTGTCAATTTAAAAAATGCTTAATTGTATGAACTTAACTAGTTTTTAAAGGTTATACTTACAAAAGTTAATGGTAACTAAAGATATATTTCTAATGAGCTACGCGTCTGTTAACTTACACGTAAAACATAAGCTGAATGTAAAATTGTTTTAGATCACACTTTACAATTTAACATAAGTCATATTTACATAAAACATAATTATATAAACAAGTTGTATAATATATATTAACAGTAGTCCATGCCTGTATTAACTTATACCTACTGTTAATCCCTATTTAATTTAACTTATATTTAAAATGACTGAAGATCAAACTGAGCAGTTGAGGGTTGAGGGCCTTTGCTCAGGGGCCCGGCAGCAGTGGCAGCTTGGTTGTGCTGGGAATTGAGCCCTTTTGTTTAGCAGTCCATCTCCTTAACCACTGAGCTACCACTTCCCTACAATAAACCCATCAGAAGAAAATTTGTCAAAAACTGCAACGCTACATTTAGCGCTCAATCTGAGTAAAAACAATATTCAAGTCATCTCAAAAGAAAAAAAGAAAAAAAAAAAAAAAAGATTCCTCAGCCAGTTTTCCAGCTTTATCTCAGTGATACGGTGAGTGCCATGGCAATGTCCGTGAACATTTAATACTGGTTTTTTAATCTGTTTCTGGTGATTAAATCACTAATTAGGATTTTCTTTAGTGCCAAGACGCAGGAAGGGAAAAATTCAATATAGTTTCAAGCTTGAACTCTAATATGGAGGAAATTAACTTGTGATTTAAAAAGAGGTGAAGTAAAATGGAAGTAAATTTAGTAAGAAACTAAAATAAGTAATTGCAAGCAATTTTCTTTATTAAATGCTCAACTTTTTATAATTATTTTAGATGAGCCGGCAGCAGAAACTGCATGTATTTCTTAGGGGGAATAAAAGACAGAATGATATTATAACATAATTATTATAATTGTATGTATATGGGTAGAGATTAGCAGGACATCTTTAGCACATTTATAACAAAAACATGCAAAACAAAAACATTTTTTTCACAAAAAAACCCCAAAAAAACCAACCAATTACAACACCCTGTAGGCAAAACAAGTTTAAATGGAGTTTCTAATTACTTCCACCATTAATTCATTAACACAAGTAAGAATGAATCGTTTCATTAGCAGTCTGGTTATGGCTATAAATCATAATACGGGGAACCCGAATCTGTGCTCGATTTTCCTAACGAGCAGCTGAACTTTAGAAAAAGGGAAAATAAAGCACATTAGTCTGTACGGTAATCCAATCTTTGGAAATCCATAGCGTAATGGTCCTAAATATCTCTCTTACATATTAGGGACGATGGCTATCTGGGGGGAAATATCATGCTCACCAGCCCTGAAGCTAAGCACCACAATCAGGGAATTTTCCTCTTTTGATTTTAATATCGAGACCAAAAACCCAATAGTGTACTTTTGTTTGGGCAACACTAAAAATGAAAGCTTTAAATCTTTTAAACCAGAGTCGGGAGGGTAAATCCACAATACCAGCTGTAGATGCAACACTAAACAAATATGCTAGCTTGTTTAATTTATTTACTTATTTATTGTTAATCATTTAAAAACACTTTTACATATTACAAGTAGAGTTGGGCTGTATGGCAGTATATATATATATATATATATATATATATATATATATATATATATATATATATATATATATATATATATCGTTACAGCTCAATAAAGTGTCAACCATAAAAGTATGTAAAGATGTAAATGAGTGGGCGTGGCTAACTGACATGCGGCGAGACATTTACATTTACAGCATTTGGCAGACGTCCTTATCCAGAGCGACTTATATTTATCTTTTTTTTTAAACATTCATCTTAATTATTCTGGCTATTTTAACCAATTATAAAAAGAGCTAAAATCCAGAAAGGACTGACGCGTAGTGACTTATAGAGTCTTATAGAGTAGACTTATAGAGTATAGTGGTGCAGTATAGAGGGAAAGGTTGCTGTGCATGTAAAAAAAAATGGGAGACATTTAGAAAAAAAGTTTTAAAAATATGGGTGTTGAAAATTCCCAAATCACACCCACAAAGACATTAGATCCACAGGTGATGGAACTGGTAATCACAGTGTCACTATATCACAGATATGCAGGATGCAAAAGGGGAAATATTTGCTGCCAATGCAAAGTTGGACCCATGTATTTCTTAGATAACTATTTTTAACAGGAAGTAAATAAATAAATAAATATATTTTTTTAAATCGAGCAGCACTGTGGCTTAGTGATTAGCACTGTTGCCTCACAGGGTCTGGAGTTTGCATGTTCTTCCTGTGCTTGCGTGGGTTTACTCCGGGTTCTCTGGTTTACTTCCACAATCCAAAAACAAGCATGTTACATTAATTGGTGACTCTGAATTGGCCATAGAAGTGAGTGTGTGTGTGTGTGTGGCCCTGTAACGGACTGGCGACCTGTCCACGGTGTCCCCCTCCTGCCTTTCGCCCTTTCAGAGACGGCTGGGATAGACTCCCGCAGATCCCTGCGACCCCGAATTAGGGAATAAGCGGGTATGGAAGCAGAATGAATTGCATTTTTTAAGATATATTAAATAAATGTTACAATATTTTTACATTACCAGTATTTTGCAGCTGGCCATTTCCAGAGCGACTTACATTTATCGCTTTACACACAACTCTCTTTACACAACCTTGCTCAGGGGTGCAGCAGTGGCAGCTTGGTGGTGCTGGGAATCGAACCCAGTTTTTGGGTTCGATTCCCAAAATTAGTAATCCAACACCTTAACCACTGCGCTACCACTTTTTATAAATATGAATGAAGAGAAAAAAAACACTAGCTTTAATTGTAATTGGTGTGGAAAGTTTGCATAGACACAGCATTGCAATGCAATGTGGATGATTTGTGTTATTAAAGCATACTGGAGGTCCATTCTCCTAAAAAACCTGACAAACACTGCATGGACACTGCCTTGCATTGATCAAGTTTCAACTGTTACTAAGATTCCTGGTCTTCTAAATAAAACACGGGAACGAATCGGACTATATACTGTACACTATACAGAATATACACAGCACCTCATTATCACCGGCTTAAAATCCAACTTCAGAGGAATGCCTAGGTTTCTTTCTTCACAAACACATCCAAAAGATTAGAAAGTTGCACTGATTAAACAGTTTGCAAAAATATGCGTCTTCTAGCTGAAAAACACTGCATCATGGTGCTAATGAACTATTATGTGCCTTTAGGGAGAGGAACCAGAAACATAAACCTTTTATGAGATACAGATTTTATTTGCATTTAAAACAAATCCTCGTTTTATTGAACAGCTTCAACAAAGAAAATAACAGCTAAAACGGTTGTTTAGTAAAAATTCCACAATTTTTTTTCAAGGAAATGAAAAAAATGTGTAAAATGGAAAATGCGGACTTGCACCATATCTATCGGTATAATGTAATTTACAGCAAACGTTGGTTTTTTTCAGGATGTTTTGGGGGTATTTTGCCTTATTTAAAGGACAGACACAAATGAAATAAGTGAGATAGAGAGAAAGAGAGTTGGGATCGGAAAGGACCCAAGCCGGAATCGAACCCGGGTCACAAGAGTGCAACTGTGCATGTGGGTGTCGGGGCCTTATATATATATATATGATATATATATATATATATATATATATATATATATATATATATATATATATATATATATAATATATATAATATTTGCATGACTTTTGGATGAGAGAAAAATTTAAATATTATAACAGCCGTAGTTCAATCGTATAAACTTCCCCTGTGTTTGGCCTAAAAGAAGAAAAAAAAAATCCTAATTAGATTAAAATGCTCCCACACCTCACCTTAGTTTAGGCATCAAACTAAGTGACCCTAAATTATTAGCGACCCCTGCTGGTAGCTGATACAGAGTGAAATCTATTATATAGCTTCAAAATATTTACTATATTGCCGAAGGTTTGCGCACACCAGATCCATATGTGGTTTCTCTTCAAAATGTTGCTACAAGTCTGAATCACACTGTTGTCTTTGTAGGTTGTATCACTACATACTTTTCTCACTGAAACTAAGAGAGTCGAACCCTGTTCCAGCATGATAATGCGCCTGTGCACAAAACCCCTGATCTCCATTAAGACATTAAGGCTGTGTTCTGGATGTTTTGGAGTGGAAGCACTCTCATGTCCTGATGAGTCCTGATTCTGACTTAGGTGTAAGGTGTAATACTGAACACCTTTAGGATGAACTGGAACCCTGACTGAACCCCAGACCTCCTCAACTGATACTATTGTGACCGAATGCACACATATCTCACATTCAAGCTCCGAATTGTAGTGAAAGCCTTACCAGAGGAGTGAAGCTTAATCTAACAGCAAAAGGGGGAGTAAATGTAAAATAAAATCACATATAATTGCCATAGTCAGGTTTCCAGAAACTTTGGGCAGTATAGTTTAGCTTATACTACACAATGGATTTTCCTTGATAAGAACATTCACGCTGTCTAATTACATTTTTTTTAACCAACATTTATAGGTAATCGATTAATCAGGCCTATTCTTAGTCAGCACTGCGTCAGTGTGTCATTATATAGCAGAACTGCCTTGTCAGTGGTTACAGTACACTAAATTATAACTTAAGAGATGATTATCAGCTTATTGATGTGATAGAAAAATTATGATGTAATGATTTAAGATTACTTGTGTAGCTTATGATGTAATAGTATTTGTCCCTCATGGACTTTTGATGCATTGTTTATATTTTTTCTGCAAGAGGGGAAGGAGGAGAAGGTACAGGAAGTGGAGTAGGAGGGGCTAATTAAGGAGGCAGAGTCTACAGCTTTAGGTTAAAAAAATAAATAAAAAGGTACTATGTTTAGCGGGAGGGTAACGGTTAGCATAAGGTGCAACGACGAACTCACCTGCAAATCCTGATGGGGCAGCTGGAGAAGGTTTGGGTGGTGCCGGAGACGGAGCTACAGGTTCAGAAGCTCTGACTGGTGGTTTCGAAGGCTCTCGCATGCGATTGATGACATTCTCTGAGAGCTGCAGGGAAAAAGTGAAGCAGAGAGTAAAATGGGTTCAAAAGTAATATGATCAGTACAGGATAAATGACATCCCAGTGTGTTTTTCCAACATCACTTCTTTCTAAGTTACATAAATCATTTAATAAATCCAGGATCTGATTTCCGCAGCGCTGCCAGAAACAGGCAAGGTTTTCCACAGAAGACAACAGAAAACAGTGTCCATTTCTCAGCTGGAAGCAGCTCACTGAGAAAGAACTCTGGTTACCTAAGCACTCTATAACCTGTACGCAAGCTTCATAACCTGCACGCAAGCTTCATAACCTGTACGCAAGCTTCATAACCTGTACGCAAGCTCTATAACCTGTATGCAAGCTCTATAACCTGTACGCAAGCTCTATAACCTGTACACATGCTCTATAACCAGTACGCATGCACCTGTACGCAACCCTTATAACATTTACGCAATAAACTGTACACAAGTTTTATAACCTGTACACAAGCTTTATTACCTCTACGCATGCACCTGTACACAAACTTTACATTTACACAATAGCCTGTACGCAAGCTTTATAACCTGACTTCAAGCTTAATAATATGTACGCAAGCTTTATAACCTGTACGCAAGCTTTATAACCTGAACGCAAGCTTTATAACCTCTACACATGCACCTGTACACAAACTTTACATTTACACAATAGCCTGTACGCAAGCTTTATAACCTGAATTCAAGCTTAATAATATGTACGCAAGCTTTATAAACTAAACGCAAGCTTAATAAACTGAACGCAAGCTTTATAACCTGAAAGCAAGCTTTATAACCTGTACACATGCACTAGTACGCAACCTTTTTACACAATAAATTGTACACAAGTTTTATAACCTGTACGCATGCACCTGTACACAAACTTTATAACATTTACACAATAACCTGTACACAGGCTTTATAACCTGAAAGCAAGCTTAATAATATGTACGCAAGCTTTATAAACTGAACGCAAGCTTAATAAACTGAATGCAAGCTTTATAACCTGAAAGCAAGCTTTATAACCTGTACACATGCACCAGTACGCAACCTTTTTACACAATAAATTGTACACAAGTTTTATAACCTGTACGCAACCTTCATAACCTGTACACAACCTTCATAACCTGTACGCAAGCCTAATAAACTGTACGCAAGCCTAATAAACTGTATGCATGCACCTGTGCGCAACATTTATAATATTTAAACAATAAACTGTACGCAGGCTTTATAACCTGTAAAGCAAGCTTTATAACCTTACACAAACTTCATAACCTGTATGCATGCATCTGTACGCAACCTTTATAACATTTACCCAATAACCTGTACAAACTTCCTAATCTGTACGCAAGCTTTATAACATTTATAACAAGCGTAATAACAATAACCTTTACACAAACTTTATAACATGTACACAACCTTTATAACATGTACAACCTTTATAACATTTATAACGCAATGCATAACTGCAAGCCTTTATAACATGTACGCAACCTTATAACCTACACATTATAACATGTACGCAACCTTATAACACTTACAAGCTTTAACGCAACCTTTATAACATGTACATGTACTTTATAACATGTACGCAACCTTTATAACATGTACGCAAGCTTTATAACAGCATGCACCTGTACGCAATCTTTAGAACATTTACGCAATAACCTGTGCGCAAGCTTTATAACCTGAACGCAAGCTTTCTAACCCAAGTGCAAGCTTTATAACCTGTAACCAAGCACCTGTACGCAAGCTTTATAACATTTACCCAATAACCTGTACAAACTTCCTAATCTGTACGCAAGCTTTATAACATTTACACAATAACTTGTACACACAAACTTCATAACCTGTAAAGCAAGCTTTATAACCTTACACAAACTTCATAACCTGTATGCATGCATCTGTACGCAACCTTTATAACATTTACCCAATAACCTGTACGCAAGCGTCATAGCCTGTACGCAAGCGCCATAGCCTGTACGGAAGCGCCACAGCCTGTGCGCAAACTTCATAACCTGTGCGCAACTTCAAACTTCATAGCCTGCCTGAATGCGAGCTTTATAACCTGTACGCAAGCATTATGAGCTGAAGTCAAGCTTTATAACTTGTATGCAAACTTTATAATCTGTACATGAGCTTTATAACCTGCGTAACAAGCTTCTGAACGCGCAGAAGCTTTATAACTGTACACACAATTTTTAATGTAAAACAATCTTCAAAAACACCCTCTACAAAAAAAATCACACCCTTCACAATCTCTACACACGCTCTACACACGCTCTCCACACACACACGCTCTACAATCTCTACCCTCTACACACCCTCTACAATCTCCACACACCCTCTACAATCTCCACACACGCTCTACAATCTCCACACACGCTCTACAATCTCTACACACACGCTCTACAATCTCCCACACACACAACTCGCACAACCCTCTCAATCTCTCCACAATCTCCACACACCCTCTACAATCTCCAATCTCCACACACACATCACCCACCCTCTACACTCTACACAATCTCTACACACACACTCTCTCACAATCTCTACAATCTCAATCTCCACACACCCTACAATCTCTACACACGCTCTACAATCTCCACACACGCTCTACTCAATCTCCACACACCTCTACAATCTCCACACACGCTCTACAATCTCTACACACCCTCTACAATCTCCACAATCACCCCTTCTCTACATCTACACATCTCCACACACAACAATCGCTACAATCTCCACACACTCTCTACAATCTTCCCACACCCTACAAGCACAATCTCCACACACGCCTCTACAATCTCTACACACCCTCTACAATCTCTACACACCCTCTACAATCTCTACACAATCCTCTACAATCTCCACACCCCCTCTACAATCTCTACAATCACACGCCCTCTCTTACACTCTACACCTACAATCTCTAACAATCTCTACACACGCTCTACATCTCACGCTCTACAATCTCTACACACGCTCTCTACAACATCTCACACACCTCTACGCTCTAACAATCTCCACACACGCCCTACAATCTCTACACACCCTCTACAATCTCTACAATCACACCTCTACAATCATCTCTCTACACACCCTCTCCACACACGCTCTCTCTACACATCTCCACCTCTACACTCTACACACCCTCTACAATCTACAATACAATTTACTCCACACACGCTCTACAATACAACGCTCTCTCAACCCTCTCCACACACGCTCTACAACCTCTACAATCTCCACACACGCTCTACAATCTCTACACACACTCACACACGCTCTACAACCTCTACTACATGTGATTAAACAATCAAAGTTGGTAATAGTTTATAGTTAATATTAATACATAAAAGTCAAGTGAATAAATTAGTAAAAAATAGTAAGAACGAGCAAATAACGATATGCCGCAAAACTAAATGTGACAGACAGACAGACAGACAGACAGACAGACAGACAGCTTTGACTTTGACAGCTGATGCCCAAACTGTTGCTGTAATGCCCTAGGGTTTGGCTAGGTTTAGCTTAGCTCAAGGTAAGTGACCGTGAGTCTGTGAATTTTGTTTTAACCACAGTTCAGACTTTTAACACAGTCTGTTATTGGGACTGCTTTTAGAAAAGTTTCTCCAGGTTTTTGAGTGAATTACTGAGTTTTTTTTTTTTAGCCGTGTTTGTTGTCCGTCACTCACCCGGATGCCCTTCACCACTGTTACGTCATCATTCTCATCGCTCTCAAAAGACACTCGGCGCGTGCTGTTACTGCCTCCCATTTCTGACGATTAAAACACCCACAGTCGCTGCATTAAACCTTAGAACAACGTAATAAAGCAGAACTTTAAATGTTCACTCAGTGTAAAGTTTCATTATTGGGGCCGCACACTTTCCATTCGGACACACACCTACTTCCGCTCTAACGTTGTGCCGAGTAGCCAATCAAAATGCTCGGCGCCGCTGCGCGCCAAATTTCCACTTCCGGAAGATCTTTGTGAGGGTATTTATTTTATTATAATATTTATTTAATGATTTATTTAAAGCTTACAAAAAAATAACAATAATCACGTTCAATAAGTGCAATTATAAATAAAAATAAATAAATAAATAAAAGCAATAACAAACCATATACCAATGAGCATCAGAATCAAAGATTAAACATCACCAACTCCACCAACACATAATAACTACATTGGATAAAAGTTTACCACTTTACAATATTCCTTCGTCTGTTTTGCTTTGTTATTCTTAACTCCATCTAATGCTTTAAGATACAGCAAAAAAATCTATTCGAAATTGCACAAGATTGGGTGTCTTTTATTATTATAAATTAATAAATAAATTAGACTAAATTAATTAATAATAAAACATAGTTTCTTTTCTAAATGATTGTCATTGAAAATGTAAAAATAAATAAATAAACAAATAAAATATTTAGCTGCTAATACAATATCAACTCTGGAGATCCCTTAAAAAGCTTGTGAGTGTTGATCAAGTGTTTTGTGACTGCAGTGATTTTTGTGAATCTCTACGTTGTACCACCTCCAGATTCACCACCCTGAAAAATTAATCCAATGCAAACTGGGTCTGTAACTCAATTCCATTAATGCAAGTTTGCCCCTGTTGGGTCCTTGAGCAAGACCCTTAACCCTTCCTGAGCTCTGAGTGGGATATGCAAAGAAAAACATTGTACTATATGTGTATAATCATGTATGGGACAAATAAAAATTGAATTTAAATTAATACAGCGCCCCTGGAGCAGAAAGTGTTATATGGGGTCTTGGCTTAAGGACCCAACAGCTGACTGGTCATCCAAACAACGACTGTGCCATAACCAGTTTTTTTAGTGAAAAACGCTCAAAGCCAGAATCATTACCAATAATTCAAGAAAAATAGTCTACCCGATCCGAAACTCCAAAAAGCTAATTAACCACACAAGGAATAAAAAACTCTTATCTCCCATCAACTGCACAGTTTAAGCCTTTATGTGCTGCAGTAAGATTTTTCGTTAATCCCCTAGTTTATTTCAGTAATAAAGAAAATGCTTGCTGTTAATCATCTGGTTGCCAGGTTATCTGATTATCCTCCAATGGCACAAATAAACTTCCAAGAATTCTAAAAGCCAAACAGATGCATCGTGACTCATCTTTACTGAATTTGTACAAAAACCTCTTTTAGAACTAAGCCCTTGTGTTCAGGACAGACCGTTCCACTCGTTATTAACATGCTCGGTGCTACAGGAAAAGCCCTGCTGCTTTATTTATAGACTCAACCCTACTGCCACATACATAGGAAACTGATACACTCCGTAAGTGTATTACATTTCACCTTGGTTAAGGGTAACAATACCAGCAGAGGGGTTAAATCCATGCACATGCAGTTTACCTGTACAAGTTTCATAACTTTTATATGAGCTTTATAACCTGTACAACAGGCTGCATAACCTGTAACACAAAGCCTGTAATGTCCATGTGGACAGGTGTTCCGTGTAATGTGACCACGTACGTGGCAGTAATATCTAAGTTTTGAAAATCTGTTTTGTTAGAACCCAATCTGATTTGTTCTCTTCCTTTGTATTAGCGTTTTTATTCGTGTGAAACATGGCCGCCTCCAGGATTCGGCTTTACAGATATATATTTCGATATTTTACACACATGTAAAGATGAGTACAGTTTTTTATAAGTTAATAGTTTTATTTTTTATCGCTACATGCAGCCAATAAACACCCTGATTGATGAGTATGCTGCAGTGTGAAGTCAAGTGTGTCTGATTCTATCAAGTTTTTCTCCTCTTGACATGTAAAAGTTTGATATTTGGCTTTAAAATATAGTGAATAATAAATTATTAAGCCTGCAAAAAGGTAATAGTTATTATTTAATACACATTACAGTGATGAATTCCATGTACTTCCTTACTGTCTGCTACCAGGCTTATTTCAGCCAGTCCTCCTCATATACCTGTTTATGTCTCTCTCATTATACACTTTATAGTGATATTTACATTAATTATACTTTATAATGCAAAATATTTTAGACAACCATATTTTAGATACCTCCAATGTGGTACAGATGGGATATGATCGATAATTGTGTAAGCAGGGAAAAAAGCACATTATAACATTTTTGATTGGTTATAGGGCCTCATTCACATGTGGTAATAAATAAGATATGAATCAGATACATGCATTAGCGTCTGCCATGTAAACAGACAGATCAGATTTTTACCTGTCAATGCGAATCAAAAGTCATTAAATAAGCAACGGTGGTGTATGACGTCAACTCAGATGGTCACAGACAGCGATATATACAGTATGTCACAGAAGTGAGTACACCCCTTAGGTTTCTTGTAAATATTTATTATATTTTTTAAATGTGAAAGCACTAAAGAAATGAAACTCTGCTACAATGCAAAGTAGTGAATGTGCAGCTTGTGTAACAGTGTAAATTTGCTGTCCCATCAAAAAAAAAAAAATCACCACACAGCCATTAATGTCATGTTGGTCAGTGTTGGTTAATAATAAACTCATATAAAAGTAGACGCTCTGCGTTTAAGAATTTATAGTTTTTTTCTCAAGAATTTTTGTTTTTACCTAAATAAGTTTTATAAAATAGTTATTTTTTTCCCATTTCTTATTTTTAAGGTGTTTGTTCATAAGTTCATAAGGTGTTATCTTTAACTTCTGTGTAAGGTTATTTAACATAGAAAAAAAAACAAGGCCCTCAACCCTTAAATGCTCAGATAGATAAATAAATGAAAGAAATGTAAAGGATAGTGTTAGCAATTTCTTAACATTTGATAAAAATGCTAAAAATGAACCGAACCAGAAACAGATTATCTTCAAGCCGCATTATAGATGTTTTAATTCCTGGTGGCAGAGTGAGATCCCTCTGATCAGCTCATTTGTTTCTAAATGCAGCTTCTCCGGGTCCTGAGTGTTTGCAAGTAACCGTCTCTGTCTCCTAAACGCTGCGGCTCATTAGTCTGTCCAACCAAAGTGATTAATCTGCAAAATGTCATTTCGAGCGTTCGCATGACTAAGATGTATTACTGAAAGAGTTCACTTACCCGAATGACACTTTCACATGTAAAGGAAGTACATGAATTTCACTTTACGCAAAATATCCATTACCAGTTGGTTAAGTAGGTATAAGCTGGAAAAAACAAACAAACAAACAAAAGATCGAGTGACGGAATCTCCTATAAATCTTATCTGGTGAACCTCTTTAATGTAGAAATCGACTGGTTTTTTTAGAGCCTATAATGTGTATGTTAATGTAGGCGCTAAATGACATGCAGACCTAATATTTACTTTATTGATTTATTTTTTTACTTTAGTTTTTGAAACTAAAAATGAAAATGAGTAGAAGAAGAAATAAAATATTTGTTAAATTCTATTACGTGCATAATAGATAGACACTTTCACGTCGTTAAAGTGTCTATCTAGAAAAATATCTATCAAACTTATTAAAAAAAAGGATTTATATAGTAATATAACTTAAAAAACATATGCACAAATTCTCTAAATTATCTAAATTAAAAAAAAAAATCTAATTTAGTGTGGTTTAGTATCCCAGTTAAACCGAAATTACAGTATGATGCATTATTTGCTGAGATGTTAAAGTATTATTAAATAAATGCAAATCAAGTTACTTTTACTACTAGCGCTCTTGTTGACTCGTCTTTCCTCAGGGTAAAATGCTGGGTAAAAGGGACAGTCTTCGGTAGGCAAATTCTTCAAGACTGCATTTACACTGCATGTATCAAGTGACCCATTTCGGATTTTTCCCCAGTGTGGTACAGCTGGGATATGATATGACCAACAATCATGTAGGCAGGAGAAACTCACATGGATTCCGCCATTTTTAATCAGTTTTAAGTCTTGGAAATAAATAGGATATGAATCAGATCTGTACATTAGTGTTTGTCATGTAAGCAGACAGATCGGATTTTCACCTGTCATTGCTAGTTGAATGTCATTGAATAAGCGATGGTGGCACATGACGTTAACTTAGGTGGACACCGAACCAAGATATACAGTGTATATAACTTAGCACAACTTTGTATTTTGATATTTATTAATTTTTGTTAGCTTAAAATCTGTTTTGTCTGTAAACATGAAAAAAATTTACTGTACTGTATATAACTTTTTCTGGTCGGTACGTTTACATTGGGTTGTTTTGCCGCGTATAGTGTAAATGCAGATATTGGAGACGGGTCAGTTTTAAAAGATGATGTTAACGGGTCATCAAAAAATTAAATGTTGTTACAAAATAAGCAAAAAAAAGTATATGATGTATATGTTATATGACAAATTGTAAAAAAAATGATATATCGATAGATTTGATATTTTCAAAACCGATATGCAATAATAAACACTGGCTATAAAATCAAGAAAAATATCGATAAATCAATTAGCAGTCTTTGATAATATTCCCAAAAAACAGTGCATAAAAAGACTAATATAAATGAAATAGAAGGTTTGTTTAACGATAAGGGTCTAATAAAAAGCTTTTGACATGACATATTGTTTATATTTTTTAACACAGTGTGGCCATAAATTAATATATAAATATCAATTTAATATCCCTGATATAATAGGCTTGATTTCTATAATTTATGGGCGTGGCTTTTAAAGTTTATTTGTGGCCACATTTTATTAAAAGTTAACCTCAGCATCACCTGAGCAGCCTTTGTGTACTCAGTATACAGAGTCTTTATTTAGCCTCGAACTGTCACCGTTGGGACGTTGCCTGTGTTCTCCACACAGTGCAGCATCTCTAGATATTTTTCCCCCTTTTTATCACCACTTTAAGATGTGTGATGTGATGAGAGAAACCTCAGCGTGTTGTCATCAGTGAAAGCGATGAGATTAGCAAAGATTGATGGACTGCCAGCTATAAAGGAAGCTGATAAGGCTCCTGAAATTAACCTTGGCTTAGAGAACCGGACTCAAGAGACTTTGTGATTGTTTCTCTTTTTCGTGGAAACACAAAGATCGCCCACTTTGTTATCTGTACAGTCCACGGAGACATCAATCAAAGCACAGACTGCCACATCGACCCTCTCCTGCAGGATCAATGGCCTTTCCTGCTCGGTTTGTTGCGGCAAAGATTGCCAGGAGATACTGAATGGGAAGGTCTGATGCTCGCCAGTGCAGACGAATGGTCAGACCTGAGTAGAGTGTAATTAATTACACCTACTCAGACACACTGAAGAGCTATGACCTATTCGATCCTGATAGATTTAGGCAAGGCAAGGTAATTTATCTCTGAAGCACAATTAAAAACAACAATAAGTTGACCAATGTACTGTGCAAATTCTCAACATAAATAAATATACTCTATAAACATAGTTACAGAGCATCATTTTGCAAAACCTGGAAGACAGGTTGAGACGAGTCTCTAAAAGGGACTTAAATTCTACCAACATGGCGGCATTTCTTATGGCAAACTGTTCCAGAGCTTTGAGGCCGAAACTGCAACCACTTAATGGTGCAAAAGTTGATTTGTTGATTGGAGGACCAGGAAGACCTGGGTTCAAGCCACACCAACGTCAGCCAGTCACTGTTGACCCTTAACCTTTTCCGCTCCAGGGGCGCTGTATCATAGTTGACCCTGAGCTCCGACCCCAACTTTCTAAGCTGGGATATGCAAAGAAATGAGTTTATGTGACACAATAAAGAAATTTAAAATATGTATTTTTATTAGCAACATATATTTTAAACATATGAAATACATGTTGTATCTGTGATGCTCAGTAAAATATATTTGTAAAATCAAATATATTTAATTTCAACCAAAATATATTTCAGAGTTAAGAAAATAGATTTCCAATCCTACAGACGCAATCACCTTATACAATAAAGAAAGTTAATTTAGGCTTTAATTCACACATAAACTTTGATTGATAAACATAAACAGAAGCTCAACCTGATGTGTGAACAGTCGTCCTGATACATCAAGCCAGCATGCTGGACTAATTAATATTCACATGTGGAAATGTGGTGAGTTTATATAGCTGATATTTTGGTCTGTTATAGTGACAGTAAAGAAGAAATTTTCCCAACATGTTCAGAGAAGCTTTGATTGCAGTAAATACTCAGCTGGGGGAACTGAGACAGCTTGAAACACAAAAAAACATGGTTTATATATATATATATATATATATATATATATTATATATATATATATATATATAGATATATAGATAAAATGACTATATATATAATATATATATATATAAAAATACATAAATATATATAAATAGTATAGATATATATAGATATCATATCTATATATATATATATAAGGCAATCAAGGTAAAGAGTCCCGTTTTTGAGTATCTGTCAACAAGCTTCCCACGGCATTCTGGACAATCTGTAACTGTGCCAGCGTGGACTGACTAATCCCTAGATACAGAGAATTACAGTGATCCAGGAGACAAGGAGACAAAAAGTATGTATGTATCAACCTTTCAGAATCACAAAAGGGATTTCAAAGAAAAAAAGTCAGAATTTCAATCCTCCTACATTGTCCTATTTATATAGCCTTTATTACTGCCACACATAGACACTGTTACAGCGCAGCATTAATATAGACAGTAAGGAAAAATAAAAAGAAAAAAAAAAAAAGAGTCGAAAAGGAGAAAAAGAATAAATAAATAAATAAATAAAAGCAAATTATACGGTGCAGTGTAGAACACTGGTACATTAAGGTAAGGGTATTTATTTATTTATGCAAATGATATTGAATGTATTTACATATTCTTTTTATCTGATAGATGTATTAAGATGTATTATGACGGAAGTCTAATACATCTTAACTGGAACAGAGAAAGGTAGAGCCTTGCTCAGGGGTCCTAAATGGCAAATTGGTGGGGCTTGTGTAGCTCTAAACACACATCTACTCACCTTAACTAAGAAAACAAAAACAAATCACTTACATCTGTGTTTGTGTGTGTATGTGTGTGCAATAACATTTGAATTTAATATGCAAATGAGCCCCTCAATAAATGCATGCAGATAATTCGGAGGAAGTGCACTTTATATAACTGAATAAATAAAACACATTATTGTACAATAAACAAAAAACATAACAAAAAAAATAAAACTATAAAAAATAGATGGAGCTAAAAGTGTTTTTATTATTAGGTTTTGTTCATTTGTCTAGTTGGAGAGGAGAATTATGACTGGTTTATTGTGTGTGGTATGTTTGGTGGGGAAAATCTAGCCACAGGGGTCACAAGCCAGTGACTGCGGTATCAGTCCCAAGCCTGGATAAATAGAGAAGGTTGTGTCAGAAACGGCATCCGACGTAAAACTTCTGCCAAATGTAAATATGCGAATCATCAGTCGTAATTTCAAACCAGATCGGTCGAGGCCCGGGTTAACAACGACCGCCACCGGCGCTGTTGACCTACATGGTGCCGGCGGAAATTAGGCTACTGTTGGTCAAAGGAGGAGAGGAGGAGGACGTGTAAACAGACAGAAAAAGAGGAGAAAAGGCAAGAGTGTAGGACTGAGAATAGGGAAGCTGAATGTTGGAACAATGACAGGAAAGGTAGAGAGCTGGTGGCTATGATGGAGAGAAAGAAGGTAGATATATTGTGTGTACAGGAGACAAGGTGAAAGGGTAGCAAGGCTCGTAGTATTGGATCGGGATTCAAGTTGTTTTATTACGGTGTGGATAGGAAGAGAAATGGGGTAGGAATGATCCTGAAAGAGGAGTTTGTGAAGAATGTTCTGGAGGTGAAAAGAGTGTCGGACAGGGTGATGAGTCTGAAGTTAGAAGCTGAAGGGCTGATATGCCCCATAGGTAGGTCGTGAGTTAGAACAGAAAGAGAGGTTCTGGAGTAAGTTAGATGAGGTAATGGTGAGAGAGAATAATGATAGAGGAAAGGGAGAAAAGGGTAGAAGAGGTAAACAATGTGGTGCAGGAAGTTCAAAAGATTAGTACAAACGAAGTTAGGATAGATTTGAAGAGGATGAAAAGAGAAAAGGCGGTTGGACCTGATAAAATACTAGTAAAGGTGTGGAAATGTCTAGGAGAGGCAGCAGTGGAATTTCTTACTCGACTGAACCCTTAACCTAGAATTAGGGGTAGGTGCACAAGATAATGGTGAGACCAGCTATGATATATGGTTTAGAGACAGTGTTGAGACCAGCTATGATGTATGGTTTAGAGACAGTGGTGGGACCAGCTATGATGTATGGTTTAGAGACAGTGGTGGAGACCAGCAGCTATGATGTGTGTTTTAGAGACAGTGGTGAGGACCAGCTATGATGTGTAGGTTTAGAGACAGTGGTGGGACCAGCTATGGATGTATGGTTTAGGGGTAGACAGTGGTGGGACCCAGATTAGGAATGAGTTTAGGGACGGCTCATGATGTAGGTGAGTGTTTGGGGAGAAAGTCAAGGAAGCCAGATTAAGGTGGTTTGTACATGTACAGAGGAGGGATAGTGATATATTGGTAGGAGGATGTTAGAAATGAAGCTACCAGGCAGAAGGCAAAGAGGAAGACCATAGAGGAGGTATATGGATGTGATAAACGAGGACATGAAGTTAGTGGGTGAAAACTGGGTTAGGTGGAAACATATGATTCGCTGTGGTGACCCCTAAATGGGAACAGCCGAAAGGAGAAGATGGTTTTTGGGGAAGTGTGTTGTTACTGACCACCAACCTGTCATTGTTGGGCCCCCCGAGCAAGGCCCTTAAGCCCTTAACAGCTCAGTAAAAATATTAAACAATTAAATATATACCATCTGCAATAGACAAGATTATTATGAATATTACCCAGAATTCATCTGGTGGTGTTAATGAAAAACAAAACAACAAGTGAAACCAATGGGGGAAAAAAGAAAAGCAGAGCGGTTTTGGCTGACTTTTGGGAAGAGTTTATTTAAATACCACACACAAGTATTGACTCTTTAACTCTTTGACTTTTACAAAATAACCTCAATGAATCGAATCACTGACATATGACACATCAGACACCACAAATGAGTCGACCGATTCACTTATGGCACAGAATTTGCTTCAAAGATTTGACTCAATTACAAATGACACATCAAACACTACAAACATTTGAGTTATTTTATAGGACACATCAATCGGCACAAAGAGCCAAATCATTTGATATATGAGACATATGAGTCGACTCATTTGCATATGAGACATTCATCAGACACCTCAAGTATGTGAACTCATACACTTATGGCGCATTATTTGTTTAAAAGATTTGAGTCATTGGTATAGGACACATCAGTAACCTCATATTTTCAGGAGCTTCAGTTGCTTAAAACGCCTTAACCCTAAACACTACACATCCCATGAAACCGCAACAGGAAACCGAAACTCATTCCTCATTGGTTATCCTCGCTGATTTCCGCATGACTACAGCTTCTGATTGGTTGTTTTTCCTTCCATCAGCTGACACTGTTTGGGTGTAGAAGCGGAAAAATGGCAGCTGATACCGGGAGATACAGGACCGCAGTGTCCAAAAGCAAGGACCCCTCCAGTTTATTAATCTCGGTTATAAGGTAAACACTGCGGTTTTATTATTTTACACTTTCGGACGTTCTTTTGAGACGTTTTGTTTGCATAATAGCCAGCTAAAAATAGCAAAACAGTGACCAAAACATTAGCCTGTCAGCTAGTTAGCTAGCTAGTTTTCGCTACATCCTGTGCTTCCTGTTGGATTTATTTCACAGTTTGGCGCTGTGGACATGTTCAACCTTAAACTGGTCTATACATAAACGTCTTGTCTGTAATGTTTTGTATAGATGACACAGTTAAAACATTTTAATAATACAATTATTAATAAAATATAATTCAGCATTGATCCACAAAACTGTACCATAATTGTTAGGAAGTCTGTCTGTCTGTCTGTTTTTCTGTTTAGCTGTCTGTCTGACCATTTATCTAGTTGTCTGTCTATTTATCTATGTTTTTTTGTCTATATATCAGTTTGTCTATCTATTTATTTGTGTCTCTCTATTTATTTATCTATCATATATATATCTCTGTCTATCTAAATTCTAAATTTCGTTTTATCTATCTATCTATCTGTCTGCCTTTGTACATATTTGTGTCTGTCTATGAGATCTGGCTGTCTGTCTGTCAGTCAGTCAGTGTGTGTATATATATATATATATATATAGATATATATATAAATTGATATATAGATATATAGATATCTATATATATATATATATATATATATATATATATATATATATATATATAATATAATATATATCTATATATAATATTATATTTGTCTGTCTGTATATCTGTTTGTCTGTTGGTCTGTCGGTCTGTGTAGTAGTTTCAGTATAATGATGACGATTTAAAATAGCTAAAATAAAAGATTTTAATCCAAAATTTGTTTTCGATTCATGAAGGTTAAAAAGATCAGTAGCAATAAAGATCAGGTGAAGTTCAACATGGAGTTGGTTTTTTTTAAGGTAATCTGGTAAGGTTCTGTGTGTGGTTGTGTGTGGTTGTGTGTGTGGTGTGGTGCAGAACTCTGTCGAGAAGCGACGATGTGCAGGATCGTGAGACGGAGAAAGAGCCGTTTGGAGGACGCCTATGAGAAATGCGACCGTGATCTGGACCAGCTCATCGTTCAGCACTACACGGAGCTCACAACGGCCATCCGCACCTACCAAAGCATCACAGAGAGAATCACCAGCTCACGCAACAAGATTAAACAGGTCAAACACCACACACACACACACCCTGTCCACATTCTCCACACTTTATGCAGAACAGTGTGCAAAACAAACAGCACACTTGTCTGTCTGTTCGCCTGTCTATTTAGTTTGTCTATTTAGCTTTCTGTTTAGCTGTCTGTCTTTGTCTGTCTGTCTGTCTATTTAGCTGTCTGTCTGTCTATTTTTTTTGTCTGTCTGTCCTTAGCTGTCTGCCTATTTATCTGTCTGTCTCTCTGTTTATTTTGCTGTGTGTCTGTCTGTCTATTTAACTGTCTTTTTTTTATTTCCATGAATATGGCCGTTGCTGCTGACATGGAATTGAATCATAAGTAAATAATAAGTGTTTAGCTGCCTTTCTGTCTGTCTATAAGCGAATTTATCTTGTAAATTATTTGATTTATTTTGAATGTAATTATGTACAAAGACTTTGCTGACATATTGTTCTAGCTCCTTCATTGGTGTTAACTGTATATACACTGTATTGTATTTATATAAAATATAATAATAAATTGATGGCTTCATATGTGCATATTAGCTGCGTGTTTTATCCAAACTCCATTTGTTAAATTTGCTATATTAAGCAGCAGCTCTACCAACAAAAAGAAGCTCTCCACCATTTAAACATCTTCAGGACTGCTAAAAACAATGTGTCTCTGTCCTCAGGTGAAAGAGAACCTGCTGTCCTGTAAAATGTTGCTTCACTGTAAAAGGGACGAGTTGAGGAAGCTGTGGATCGAGGGCATCGAGCACAAACACGTCCTGCAGCTGCTGGACGAGATCGAGAACATCAAGCAGGTTCCTCAAAAACTGGAGACCTGCATGGCTAGCAAACACTATCTTCATGCCACGGATATGCTGGTGAGTCTGAGTTACACACAGATATCTCACATTATTATATGCATTAACGGCAACATTGTCTAATAAGTTGTCTGGAAATATTTTTGTTGTCAGTCAGTAATGTAAGGATCTGCAGTAGCGTGGTTTAATCAGGGTGGCGCTGTAGTGCAGGACTGTAATTCAGTGCTCAGGTCGCTCTAGACAGGGGCGTTTGTCAAATACCGTAAAAGTTATTAGTCGACTGTAATAATAATTGTTTATTGTGATAATACCGATCCGGGTTAGTGGCATGTGACCGAACGAAGATGATTAGAGTCGACTCTAAATGCTGCCTCATGAACGTCTGAGTGTTGAAGGGTCTTCATGAGCGAGGCAGGAGCAAACCAGCAGGTACTCTGCAAAGTGTTAACGCTTTGATGTTATCCATTTAGTTCCCCAGCAGGTGAGAACGTCAAATCCTTTTTCACATTTTCAGCTCTATTCCACACAGACTCTGCGGGTTATAAGTGAAAATCTGTTTCCAGGAAATAGAACAGTCACCAGGATTGATTAGATATAAGAATTATTCAATTTAAAAATACATAAAATATGTATAGATGGGTATATAGATAGATAGATGGGTATATAGATAGGTAGATTGATTAATTTGATTGAATGAGAGGGTGATGGAGAGAGCTTGATAAAGTAAGAGAGAGAGAGAGAGAGAGAGAGCAAGCAAAAGTAAATAATTAGGTAAGGAAGAGAAGGAGATGAATAAACAGCAGGAAAGAAAGAAGTAAGTAGTTAAAATGATGGATGGAAAGACAACTAGAGGGACTGGGAGAGAAAGACAAATGGGTGGTCAATAAGAGATGCAGTGTGTGTGTGTGAGAGACAGAGCGAGGGATAGAGAGAAAGAGAGAGAGGGGAAGAGTGGATAGACAATTGCAAAGATTGGAAAGGTGGATAGATTGGCAGAGTAAAAGAAAGAGAGACAAAAAGAGATGATGAGAATAGGATGGAGAGAGAGAGAGAGAGAGCGTGAGCATACAAAATGTAACTGAAATTTGATCAAACACAATGACAAACATTATGTGATGGAGGCAGGGTAACGGATTCGGGGCATTTAGCTTAGAAACTTTTTTTGGACTAAACCCTTCATTGGAATGAATCAGTTGAAAGTCACTAAATAACACATTTTAGTTAGGGAAATATCTAAGTATGATTTTTCTGACAGATTAGCAGACACTTTATAGATTCCTTAATTCCTGGTAGCCCATCAGATGCAGTTTACCTTTCTACCAAATAGATAGTTTCAGTTAGTGCAGGCAGTTAGTGCAAATGCATTTCAGTTAAAAAAAGAAACATAAAGATCACAGGAATTTGTGCATTATAATAATAATAATATTATATAGCGTTTATTACTCTTTTTTTAAATATCCATTGAACAAAATATATTTTTTTTCACGTCCAATAAAAACAAAAAATGACCCGTCTTTCTGTAAAGCTCTTTTTGAAAATAACTACAGACTTGTTTAACCACGAGTCTGTTATAGCGTTATATTCCGCCTAAACTTTATTCCTATATTTAGTGTAAAACTGTGGGACTGCAACACGGCTAAAATACGCGCGAAAGGAAATGTAATATCTCCTATCCAGCGCTCGGATGAGGTTTTTAAATCCCTCTTTGGTCACTGCGTTAAAAGGCACTATATCTTTAGTGAGGTAGCGGGTTATGGCGTTAGTGATCTCCTGGTGTTCTCATATGCTGTAACCACCGCAAACAATTCTAAAATTGTACTTTGTTGTTTGCTACTAGATGAAGTGTCATTTGCAAGACTTCTTTTTAGACGTCTTTTTAGCAACACACTTCTCAAACAGACACTTCTGTCCGTTAAGTCGAAATAATCCCATTTTACAGACCTGCTGTTTTTCGTGGGCGTTAATTAGCCAAATGATTCCTCTGACTCGGAAGAAGCCATAATCCCAACTCCAAAGCGCTGTACTTTTTGTTTTTTTAATAGTAGGTGTTACACACACATGGCCAATGTGCTGATTAGCCGCACAAAGCTGTGCACATTCAATTGGCTGGGGCAGTCATGCATTTGCTCTGGGACTTTTATATCGCATTCACATCGCAGCCTTTTGCATGAAGCCAATTACAGCATTTAGCCATAATTTTAAGCATTTTATCTGCGTTATATGTTCTGTTAAAAATAGTTTGTATCTGTGACTTATTTTCCGATACTAAAAGGCCTATATTGGCTAATAAAATCGATATATATCGATTGACTAAAATAATAATAATAGTAGTAGTAATAGTAGCAGTAGGAGTAAAATATAAACAACTATTCAAATAAATATATATGTTAGATTATTGGTTTGGAAAATAGAAAGGAAAAATGACCTTCATTGATTATTGTTTTTGTTTTTTCTTTAATTTTTGTGCCATCAGTAGTAGTTTTGCTCCAATATGCCTGCTTTAATTAAAGTTTTTTTCACTGCAGCTGTTATTTTGTATTTCCTGTTTTTTTTGATTATAAGTTATAATAAACATACAAAATGATTACTAATAAAATTGTCAAGAACAATTCTTTTACTTGCGTCCAGTTAAATAAAGTACTTTAAAAAAAACCCCACAGATTCCCCTTTATTTTTAACACAATAATCTATATTTTTAGTTATTAAAAGCCTCCATAGCTTCTGGTTTGTATTTGACTCCTTTCCTTTTTTTTCTTACATTGGTGTGTATTGTTTTTTTTGTTTCTGCGCAGGTGTCGGCGGTGGAGTCTCTGGAGGGGCCTCTGCTGCAGGTGGAGGGTCTGAGTGACCTGCGGCTGGAGCTGCACAGCAAGAAGCTCAACATCCATCTGGTGCTGATCGATGAGCTGCACCGCCACCTCTACATTAAGTCCACCAGCCGTGTGGGCCAGAGGGGCAAGGACAAAGCACGAGTCGGAGGGTAAGCACACACACACACACACACACACACACACAGCCTTGGACATGTTTTATACCTCAAGGGTTGATTCGCTTTTAAGTGCTTTAAATCATTAGCTTTGAATGTTTGATAGGAAAAATAAATCACATCAGTGCTCTTAAAAAAATATATGACCTTTTTGCACTTTTTGAGAAGAGAAGGAAATGCTGTGCTAGGGCTCAACCCATAATCAGTATGCATATTTATAAATCATGCTAAAGTACCAAAGCTTGCTTTTATAATGCTGAAATAGTTTAAAATATATTTCCGAATGTTTTATTTGTTGGTTTACCTGATCACAGCTTTTAAACATCTTTTTTTAACAGTTGTTCTAATATAAAAATAAGTTTGTGTAAACTATTAAGACTCAGAGGTTCATCGAGCACTTTTAAAAGAAATATTGGTGCCTTTTAAACTACAACATTTTATACCATAGCATAGTTAAAATAGTGTGTTTAGACTGAACAAGCTAAAAAATACACTTTTGACTACCTGAATGATTCACTTATTTAACCATTTAAAAAATGAGTGCAATGTTTGGACACTGCATTAGGAAAAATGCGATATGTGCTAGCATGCTGTGCAATGCTATATTCGATCTGCAATACCACATTTTCCCTGTCTAGCTGATAGACATTGCGCTTGGATTTAAGTGGATTTGTAGTGTTTCCCTTTTTACGTTGCCTCTCTGCATTTACTGCTAAATTCTCTGTTTTATATAGAACTTTATTCTGCGTGCGTTTATCTCTTCCTAAACCGAAATACTGCCATATCTTAAAGGTGGTTGTTCGTTTTAGCACTAAATCATCGGCGGCAGCAGCTGCAGCTGTTCCGTGCCTGGTTCATTTCAAATAATAGCTCGCTATGAAAGCTTCACGGTTTGTTAATTGTCTTACGTCAAAGCACACTCCAGGATATCCCAACTAACATCCATGTGCCAGATATTTGGCTATATGCATCGACCCAAAACTTTCACCATACATTATTATTGGAAATCACTCATTTTTCACAAACTGTTGCAATGTCAATATATTTCTAGTTGATTTAATTGAAGAGAAATGCATTGTGTGGCATGTGTGTATAAATTGTGGGGTTGCTACGTCGCCACATGTAGAACAAAAAGGCCAAAAAAACAATAAAAGTGACTTTGACAAACCAGATTTGAATATTCAATTTTATGCAAATTAGTTGCAAACAGTCAGATCCAAACAAATTTCTCTGGCCTAATCCTGTGAAGCGAGAATTCTCACTACTCGCACAACACGGCTTTCTTCCTACTGGGATTTTTATACCTTGTTCCAAATTTTCCTGTTTTTTCTCAAGCTCTAATCCGTGCTGACCCGAGACGAGCTCCCGCCCTCCGCCTTTTTTCCTCACGTGGGCTGTTCAGCGCGTATAACTGATTGACGGACAAATCGAGGAGTCTGAGCGGAATCGTAATGTGCTGTGTGTTTGTCACCGCAGTCGTCTAGAGATTATACACCCTGCATGCCGGTCAGCAGCCCCACACCACAGTCATGCTGATTCCTTTGTGTTCCTCAAGTCTACTTCGTGTAGCACATTAGGCTTATGTAGGCTAGAAACCTGGCTGTGCTTGTGTGGTGTTTTTTTTTTTTTTTTTTTTTTTTTTTAATCTCAGGAGTGTGCCGGTGCATTTGTAGTCCATGTTTACGGCAACACAATTACAGCTTGAAGCTTACACAAGGCAAAATGACTTATTACTCATGGTCATAAAGCAGCATCAGATTTAAGCTCTATGAAAAAGAGTCATAGTAGAAGTGATGTTCTCTGAAACAAATGAAACAAAAAAATACAAACAATCTATTTACTCTTTTAACCAGTGTTTAAATGAGTTGCCGTGAAACAGCTTTTGTTCTGTAGCGGCTATAAATTCATCAACCGATGCTCACTGGTGTTAAGTATTTTTGTCAAATAAAATTCCAAGCCAAAAAGTGGTAGCATGGTGGTTAAGGTGTCGGACTGCTGATCGATGGAATGTAGGTTTAATTCTCAGCACCACCAAGCTGCCACTGCTGGGCTCCTGAGCAAAGCCCCAAACCCTCAACTAGTCAGTTATATTAAAAAAGAATGGAGGTAAGTTGCTCTGGATAACAGTGTCTGTCAAATGCCAACATTGCAGATGTGGAAGTTCAGTGGTTAAGGGGTTGGACTGCTGATTGGAAGATCAGGGTTCGATTCTCAGCACCACCAAGCTGCCACTACTGAGCCCCTTAATCCCCGATTGCTTAGTTGTATAAAAAAAATGAACGTAAGTTGCTAGTTTTCCTAATTGAGGTTGGTGTGTAACGTGCTGTAATTAGCTGATTTACACCAGTTGAAAAAAACCAAGCAAACACAAATGTTGACTCGTCCTTCATTATGGTGGACTGCTAGAATGACCGGGTTGCCACACATCTGTGGAGACGATAATACAAAACGAATAATCTGTTAAAATGCGTCATGTCATATTTTGGGTTGAAACGTATAATCAGGCAAGTTTTATTTTTAATGATAGCGTAATGTGTGTTTTAACTATAATGTTAAAATGTCAGTTATATTTAGCAGGTAAATAGCATTGCAGTCTAGCACTTAACATTCCTGTTGTTATTTGCCAACCACTTGAAATATTAAACAAACTACCCATAATATCCTAACAACCACAGAAAATTTTCATCAACCTTTGATTTTTAACCCTTAACAATCTTTCGTCATTAACATTTTATCCTTGACACATTATCCGCTTTTTCCTTTTAACCTTTCCACGAGTAGAGGTGTTAACATTGGTAAATTAGTAACATTAAAATACTATTAAACGCGTTTCGATGGCTCGGTCAAGCCAAAACCAAAGTTCATCCATTGACCTTTAACCTTTTAGTTATTACAGTCGTATGTATTTAGAGTTTAGAAAATTGTGGGCACGATTACTAAGCTTTTATTTACAACACACAGCTGTAGCTGTTCTTTTTTCCCTCTTCCTGCTATTCGATTTCAACTCATCCGGAGTGCGTTGATGTTACAGGACCAATCAATAGCTGGGAAATGCACATTTAATCCAGCATGTCTGGGGGAAAAAAGTGCTGTATAAAAATAGCTTTCTTGAAGAAATGTGTGCGTTTTTTTGTTGTTTTTTTTTCGTCATTTTTTTATTATTATAAGTTACAAAAAGAATTAAGACGCACAATTAACAAACATTACTTAAAGTACATTAGTTATTTTGTGACTAGGCTACATAGAAACACCTGCCATTTCTTTGTATTAGCTAAGAATCTGTTATTGTCAAACACGAGCTTGTTTCCTAACGACGCTGTATACCGCTAGCTGACAAGAGATCATTCTGAAAATTAGACAAATTCACTGTTGATATAAGGAAATAAGTTTTATTTGCCTTGCAGCAGTCTGTCCTATCCGCTGGACATTTTGTCTCTCTTTAACATCACTGATTTTTTTAAAGACAGAGTCATTTTCACTTTTAACGTTCATTTCACATACGTTATTTTTATTTTTCTATAATGTGTATTATTACTGTGGTTTTCATTGGGACAAACACAGACGTTAAAAAAAAAATGTTTAAGACCCTCAGTTGAACTTTATTAATCCAAGCAGTGAAGTAATATTTCAGAACACTTTACATTTAGTTTTATTACAGTGACGTGTAATTTTAATTAGTATATTTTATGTGCGGTCATTGTTTTTTTTATGGTTCAGTTCTGGTCAATTCTGTGTTCTGATTGGTTCCAAGTTTTTAAGTATTTTTTTTACAACAGCACTGGTTTATTTGACTAGTTTATAGCCAGACAATAACCTCTTGTTTTTCTTTATATATATATATATATATATATATATATATATATATATATATATATATATATATATATATATATTATATTCTGTATTATTTTTTTTTCTGGATGTCTTTTGTGGTAATATATCTCAAAAATCTCTGTTATTGTATTTAAATCTCTGTTTTTGATAGAGAATATTACAGTTTGTTGAATTATTACATATTCCTTTGTTGAAGTATAAATTTCCTGTTCCCGTAGTCAGCACTTTTTGGAGGCTTCTTGCATGTTTCTTTTCAGCATCACCGGTGAGGTGATTTACTGCTGTTTAAAACTCTCAGCTGAACCTGAGCAGCGGAAGCAAAGCGGTGCAAATCGTATTTTATAACATTTATTTTATAAGCGCTTGACAGAACAGCCCCGTCTCTGGTGGGATGCTGGGTGAAAAAAACCAAAAATCCACTAAACTTCACAACTAAGCCACACAGGAGCAGGTACGCTGCTGCTGCAATAGGTTATTGCGATGACGTGTGACAGGTTTAACAAAGACATCAGTGTAACTGAGGGTTTATGAAGCTCAAGCATTGTCACCATGTGGTAACGTTGTGATCGGAGAGTAAATCTGATAACGCAGCTCTTCGAAAAGTAGCATTTTATCGACCTCATTAACTGAAGTAGTTTAAACACAATGTCAGCCAAACTTCTCCTTTTAATTAGTTTTTAATGTGGAAACAGACTGCCAAAAGTTTGTGGACACCTGAACATCAGATTCATATGTGGTTCCTCTCCAAAATGTTGTTAAAAAATTCAGAAGTACAAAGTTGGTTGTCTGTTGGTTGTATCATTCAATTCCAACACTGACTAAACCCCAGACCTCCTCACCTCAACATCAGTGCCTGATCTTACTAATACTATTGTAGCTGAATAAACACAAATCCTGTCCAGTGAAATGAGACAACACAGAATTACACAAGAACAGGACAACAAAGAGCTACTTACTCGGAGAACATTATGTGCACGTGTGCAACTAGTTTGTGACATACATAACTTACTGTGAAGTTAAGGGGTTGGAATACCAATCCCAAGATTGTGGGTTTGATTCCCAGCTCCACCAAGCCATCACTGCTGGGCCCCTGATCAAGGCCTCTATCTATCTATCTATCTCTATCTATCTATCTGTCTGTCTGTTAATGACTGTCGTATGTGTCTGTCTAATGTCTGTCATTCCATGCTGTCATTATTTACAAGCGCAAAACAGATCGATTTATATAGTTGTCTATTTATATATATATATATATATATATAATGCTACAGTATATATATGTATATATATCTATACGTTATATTATATATATTTAAAATATTTGTTGTGTATATATATGTTTATATATGTGTAATATTTATATATATTATTGTGTATGGTGTGTGTATGTATATATATATAATATATCATACATATATATAAATATCTACACATACATATATATATATATATTATATGATATATGAATGTATATATTTATATATATATCTATGTGTTATATCTATATATATATGTGTAAATATATATCGATGATAATATTATATATAATATAGATATAGATAATATATCTATATATAATATACTTTGTATCTTTATATACATATATATATAGTTGAATGTGGCCTGCTGGAGGTCATTTTGCAGGGCTCTGGCAGTGCTCCTCCTGTTCCTCCTTGCACAAAGGCGGAGGTAGCGGTCCTGCTGCTGGGTTGTTGCCCTCCTACGGCCCTCCTTCCACATCTCCTGAATGTACTGGCCTGTCTCCTGGTAGCGCCTCCATGCTCTGGACACTACGCTGACAGACACAGCAAACCTTCTTGCCATAGCTCGCGCATTGATGTGCCATCCTGGATGAGCCGCACTACCTGAGCCACTTGTGTGGGTTGTAGACTCCGTCTCATGCTACCACTAGAGTGAAAGCACCACCAGCATTCAAAAGTGACCAAAACATCAGCCAGAAAGCATAGGAACTGAGAAGTGGTCTGTGGTCACCACCTGCAGAACCACTCCTTTATTGGGGGTCTTGCTAATTGCCTATAATTTCCACCTGTTGTCTATTCCATTTGCACAGCAGGATGTGAAATTGATTGTCAATCAGTGTTGTCTCCTAAGTGGGCAGTTTGATTTCACAGAAGTGTGATTGACTTGGAGTTACAGTGTGTTGTTTAAATGTTCCCTTTATTTTTTTGAGCAGTGTATATATATATATATATATATATATATATATATATATATATATATATATATAATATAATCATATATATATATATATATATAATATATATATATATTATATATTATATAATGTGTGGTGTGTGGTGTGTATATATATATATATCTAATGTGTGTGTGTGGTGTATATATATATCTATGTTTGTGGTATATGTGTATATATTATATATATATATATATATATATATAATACATACACTGCCCTCCATAATTATTGGCACCCCTGGTTAAGATGTGTTAAAAGCCTTAAAATAAATTCAATTTTTATTGCAGAAGCATAATCTCACACTGAAAATTGTAGAAAATGTAACCTTCAACTCAAGTGAATTTTAAGGGGAAAAAAAAATAATTATTTTTCATACAATCACCTGTTCCACAATTATTTGGCACCCCCTAACAATTCCTAGAAATAAATGTAATTAAAGTTTTCTGTCTGTCATT